>JAKUCM010000093.1:0-20395 GCA_023374145.1 Lepidium sativum | reverse complement strand
TTTTTGTCTTCTTGTTAAAATATTGATTTTTTGTGTGTTTTTAGTTAAATATTTGATTATTAAAAGAGATCTTGCCTAACACTTGATTTTTCTTTATATTTTATAGTTAAAAGTTAAATTTTTAATAAATCATAAGTTAAAGTTTGATTTTTTGTGCTTTTTATTTAAGGATTTTTTTTGAACTGAGATTTTTTTTTTTTAAATGATTTTTAATCTTTGTAGTAAAAGATTACAAATTCAACTAGTAGGTATTTCCTATATTATTTAAAAAATTAAATATTAGTAAGAGAATTAAGTTAAGAACTAAATTACTAATTTTAAAGTGCATTATTAAATTATTAAATGAATAAATGATTAACTAAATACCTGACTTTTGTGATTCTAGAGAAGAGGGATGATTGAGTGCAGGTTATGCGTCCTCTTCTGATATAGTCTATGATGTCACCGTCACGGACTCTGTTACCTTTTGAACAAAAATAATTTGATAATAATGTTTAATTTATTACAATAAACATCAAAAAAATTAACACCTACGACAAACATCAACTTTATATACAAATTTATAACGAATATACTTACACTTACGTTGAGGTTGTAGCATTCATAGTGAAATGCAGTAAGGTAATTCTAAAAATTAAGGAAATTAATTAAACAATGATTCAACATTAAAGAGAGAACATTCAATATCACAGTATTGATTAGAAAGCATGAAATTTCTGAAAAAGTCTTTCATATTTGTAATATGTAATTCTAGCGTAAAAGATTTTGTAGAAATTAATAATCTGTTGATAAACTTTCTATACATAAATTTATGCAATTCTTTGTAAGCATATTGAATTAGTTAAACAAATATGGTAATCACTTTACCTATGTTTTGTGTAACTGGTTTATATTGTTCAAGGTTAAACACAAACTTATAAAGTGACCATCGAATCAGTTAATAAACTTATGTTTGTAAAATTAAATATCATAAAAGTAAATACTTCATAATTAGAAGGCTTATAGAACCAAAGGAAAAAGGAGCAAACAAAAAGCAAAAATTATGTAAAATTTGTGCAAACAAATAAGAACAACTGCAAAACCTTTAGTTTGGAGACAGCCATTGACCAATAAAGAACTTCAATCAAGAAAATTAGAATGATAATTAAAAAGGTTTAAAAGAGAGTGGCATCTGCCAACTAAATTGATCTTCCATTTTTACAATGTTTGGGAGATTAATTTGGATTTCCTGTAATATTTTACTTCAAAAAGAAATACCAGTAATTTTTTAAAAATCAATAATTAGAAATGGAATTATTTATGCAGAAGCTCTATAATTGAATAATTAAATACTTGGATCGTGTGCTTTTGTAAAAACAGGTGGTTGAGAGTGGGCTACGTTTCTTTTGTTACAATTCACAATATTACTCTTAGGAGTCAAGACACAGAACTCTATTATATTTTAAATAAATTAGTTAATAAATGTTTAAAAATCAAAACAATAAACTTTAACTCAACTTACGTTTATTTCGTTAATTAATCTATTTGTGTTGATAACTTATACAATTTTTCTCTTTTTCCTTTCACAAAAATTAATTAAAAGTGCAAACTATGATAGTCAATAATAATAATTATCAAAACTTAATTGGAAGATTCGCCAATTAAAATTGTTTTTTATTTTTCAATTCTTTTGGTAAATTTATATTATGAACCAATCAAAACACTTACAAGAAGACATTAAAGAAAAACACTTAAAGAAGGCAACCTAGTACGAAAGGTAAAGATTCTCTAAGCTCTATGGTATTTTAAACAAGTTACGTTACAATAGGTTAATGGGAACTCGAAACTGGTTACAAAACAAAATTTTATTTTCAAAATTAATAGGAATTTATTTTATTTTACAATTGTAAAATAAAAACTATTAATAACATACTTAATCTATTTTTTTGTTGGGGAAAAAACTGCAGTTTGCTAAGGTAACGTAATTAATCTTGTATTTTATGTTTTCTAAACTTAGGAGTAAATTGTGAAGTTTCTTTCCAAAACATGTTCATGGTAAGTGCCCGGGCCAAATACAATATCATAATAAAACACATATACAAACATGGTCCAGTTAAAAACAATATTCAAATATAATTTTAAATATGAATATTTAAAATACTTGAATCGATAAAAGTTGATTTATAATTCAAAATTTAAATCATATCAAGCGGAGTCACTAGACTACTTAAAGTCGATAAGGTTCGACATTATCTAGTTGATTGCTTGAATCCAGTAGAATAAAGCAATAAACGATAAGACTCCAAGTGAAATCTGGAAATGGACAAAAATGTAAGTCACACAAAAAAATGGCTTTATGGAAATATAAGCAACAAAGGTGGTCAAAACATATTTAAAAACAAATTACATATACCCACAAAAAAGTATATCACCTCAGATTGTTATGAATAATATAAACCATTTATGAATAATATATTTTATTCTAACAAAATGCAAGTGATACTAAAACAAAGTTTAATTCTGATCAAAGGTAATTTTTCTCTTCTCTTTATCGAGGTAAAACCATCCAAAATAACAAAATTAAAGAACTAGTTTATATTTGTGCACAATGAATTATCTAAAACGTTTTTGTGGGTAAATTAAATTAGAGACAGCACCTACATTTCCAAAGAGAGTAGACTTTCAAATAAAGCATGATATATTGTTTTCTCCATTGCTCCAGAGTCTACATCTTTATCAAGTATTATATCATGGCTTCAAATTCATGTCATCTTCTAGTCATATGAAAATATATTAGGGAATAATATCACACATGGAAAGTTAGAATAAATCACTTATAGTATATAGAAAATATAGACTTATCCACTCATTGTAACTCATTGCCGATCTAACACATCGTTCATTCAACTATCAAAACTCATGCCCAATATTGGTATCATGATCCATCCCCGAACATACCGAGATTAATGGCCAAAGAGCCATCATCTCGATGGGGGCGTATTAGGGAATGATATCCCACATCGAAAGTTAGAATGGATCTCCTCTACTATATATAAGATATGAACCTCCACTTATTGTCAATTGGTTTTGAGTTGGAAACTCGTAGTCTAATAAAAAAATAGATAAAAATCTTTGTTCTACTCAGCTTTTTGCTCGACCTCATTATGTGTGTTCAGCTTGTTGGTATTTGGAAGAATCAATTTAGGGGAAAAAGTGATATATACCTCGTTGAAGCCCTTTTTCCGGTTTGCCTGATTCCGTCTCTTAGAACTTTTTCTTTATAATTATGTAAATTTTAATTACCCAAGGAATTAGAGGCTGTTACATCAATTAGTTTGTATGTCATATTAGCACTGCCTAAAAAAATTAAAAGTATATGGAATGACCATTTGTAAATAAGCAATTCTAATATGTCATATACATGATTATCTTCAATTTAAATTTATTATTAAAAATAGCAAATAGAAAAGAAAATGTCTTTGTTTCTTAATTTGTTATTCTAAAATAACGTAAATAATAACTTATATGTTATTTTATTTGTTATCATCTTTCACTAATTTATATTGTGCTAAAGTTCAAATTTTTGTAACTTCAATTCTAATTATTTTGAAAATATGTCTTTTTTTTCGTAGTGATTATTTCTAAAAACAATATCTAAAAGAGTAAAGAAAATGGTCGAAACTTCTTGAATCCCGTTGAGAATTTATTTATGTTAACAAAATGTTAAAATATATTGGATTCAGAAATTAGATATGTTTCAAATAATTTAGATCAAGCCCATAACAATATTTGAATTAAATTTTCACAATTTTACAATGGATACAAACTATTCAATGTAGATATACTATTATTTTCGGTAAAAATAGTAATGTTGATCATTTAATTACAAATTATAACACTATATATATATATATATATTTTTTTTTTTTTCATTGAAAGTATATCTTTTATAAATTTTTATTTTCTTTATATTGATTATATAATTTATAGTAATATTTTTAATTTTTTGATTACTCGTACTTCCCAAACAATTTTTGATACGTGTACCACAATTTTTTTATTTAGTAAGATTTTGAGAATAGTTAGGAAAGTAAATTTGATATCTTTAAATTCTCGTATCATTCATGATTCCCAAAATTCCTATCCTTTATGTAAAAATTGTCTATGAAGTAAATGAAATTTCCCGAACTAAACGTTTTCAACATGTAACCGTGATTTCCGTCTTGTTTTCCGTTGTGCCCATGATTAGATTATATTGTGTCTACTTTGAGTAATTTTGGTATCTCACTTTAAAAGTATCGTATCAACAGAGTTGGCGCAAAAAAAAAAGATGAAGCCTTTTGAGGTCTTTTACTCGAATTATGAGAAAGAGCATCTATTCATCATCATCATTTTGTATGTTCAATGCAAATTTAATACACTGCAGATCATGTAGAACATCATGGACTCCCTTACTTAGGTCTTCAAATTGTTGCTTTGGTATCTGATATGTTACTTCACCATCTTCGCCAACTTGCTTCTGCAAAGTCACCATCTCTTCTAGTAATTTCACATTAGCCTTGCTCATATCGAGTTGAGTTTTACTTGGTGATTCTAGTTAGTCAATATTTCTCTTGAACACAGAATTTCCTCTAGGTGATGGCTGATCACCACGAGTTTGATAGTCTCAGATGATTTTAGTGCCTTTTTCTTCGTTGAAGAAGGAGATCGAGACCACTTGTTCTGTTCTTTTGAAACTTTGGAACTTGGAGAAATTTTGTTACCACGAGCGTTGACAGTTTCAGGAGAGTTTGGTGATTTCTTTTCTTGTTAAAGAAGAATTAGATAAAGATGGTGACTTGTACGTTTCTTTAGATACTCGTGGGCTCGAGGTAGTTTTCTGACCAGGTAAGTTGATAGCTTCAGGAGACTTTTTCCTTTTTAAAGCAGAATCAGGACAAGATTGTAACATGTTCGACTTTTTTGAAGCTCGTGAGCTTATGGAATTGTTATCCTTTTTATTGTGCTCTCGTTTGCTTGGACCTTGAGGAGAGGAACTCGATTGTTGGGCTATGTCTGCTACTCGAGGTAACATTATTGGTTTATTTATAGGAGAATCTGTTAAAGAAAAACAAGAACTCAATCCATGAACAATAGAAACAACAATGAGACTTGAACATGAGAGTACATCAATTTACCGTTTTGCTTTGGTGAATGTGTATGTGTCGTGGATGGAGATCTCCCAGGAGAGCTAGGAAGTTGAAACGTGACGTGACCATGACCTTTTGTTTCCCCTGAGCCCCTGAGTACTCCTTTAAGACCCTTAACATTATACGTTGCTCGTCCCGGACTTCTATCATGACTCTTTTTCAGTCTAGGTGATATTTGTACCCATTTAGGCTTATCACTGCTTTCATCAGGGCTTTTTGTCAAGCTAAGTGACTTTTGAACGCATTCAGGCTTATCAAAACTTCTATCAGGGCTCTCTTTGGGTTTAGGTGATGATCTCTGAACACAATCAACCCTTTCACTTGATGTTTTCAAATTTCCTGGGGAGAAAGATGTGGCATTTGTTGTTGTTGAGGTCATCGTAGTAGTTGTCGTAGTCACGGGTTTCTGTTTTGGAGATGTAGCCAAAAGCTTCTGAGAAATTTTCTTAGCCTCGGATTGTAAAACTGAAACTGAAAGTTTCCACCACCGAATGTAACCAACCGTAACATTAGCTTGGTGGAGTCGAGCAGGAAGATACAACATTCCATCAACAATTGGACGTATATAACCTTTCCAAGCCAATTCAGGTGTTTCAATTCTAGCTGGAACTAAACCGGGAACATCCTGATCATAACCAAACTGCAATGCCACACGGTGTGGATAATAAGGTTCAATGCAATCCCAACCAACTAGTTTAGCAAACCTCAAACATCGAGCAAAAGCTACAATGGCCTCATCATGTCTGACACGAGACCAACAATCATCTTCTGAGTAAAACTTTGGGAACTTGAAGTTGTTTAAAGGTTTTGTGTAAGGACGATAATCAAAACTCTCTTTAGTCGAGTCCAAAATCGCTTTGATATTCTCAGGATAGCCACACACATCCTGACCACCACCACCATGATGATGCCACCGTGCTATCCGTGGTTCACCAGACTTTAACTGGCTTGGCTGACCTGGTGGTTGTAATTCCAAGAACCTCTCTAAAGCCCAAACTTGAACAAGTTGAAACGGAGATTTCACCAAAACTGCCTCTTTCTCAATAAACCCAGCGATATGCTCCTTCAAAACACCAAGATCACAGTAAATCCTGGCTAAAACTGCTGGAGCCAGAGCCAACTTAACCCCCTTAACAAGCTGAACCGCAGTCAAAAACAGCTTATCTCTCAATAAATCACCTGAATCGGGGAAGACAAAACGTGAAAGCCACGATACCATGAAGGCCTCATGCTCAATCTCATTCCCTGAGTTCATCATCTCTTTCATCCATGAGCTAACAGAACATTTCTTCTCCAATTTTGCCTCGATCTCCCGTTTCGTCGCCTTCATCTTCTCCTCTACTTTCTTCATATCTTCTCGTTTAGTTGGAGCCAAAGCATTGTTCCCGGTAACAGAAAATCCACCAAGAACAATCATATCTTCAAGTGTCACTGTTGCTTCACCCCAAGGGAAAACAAATGAATTTGTCTCAATACACCATTTCTCAGCCAATGCCATTATCAAACCATCATGCTTCTTAATATGATACCGAGAAGCCAAAATTGCATCGTAAACTCCTGATTTCTTCCAAATTGTGGTGTGTGACTCAGCCATCGCGTTCACCCATTCGACCCAATTCACCGATGGAGATCCCCACCCAGAAAAAGAAACCTTCGCCGTCAATTTATCCGATTCAAACTCATCTGGTGGTCTATACGCAAATGTGTCAAGAGGAAGCTCAAAGACATCGTCGTCAATAGATGTCGTCGTGTAGTTTAAAACCCTCGCCGTTTGTAAAATCCCAAAATTTTCACCATTGGGACACATCAAAGCTTCTCTAACTTGAACAATTTGTTCTTCCTCTTCTCGAGACTCATCCATTAGATCAGGCATCAAAATAAAGATAACAAACTTAAAAATTTAGGGATTTTGGGTTGATTTTGGTATCTTCAAGCTCCAAAAGAAAATCTACAAAGAGAAAATCTTGAACAACAAGTTTCCTTTAAGCGTGAAAACAATTATTTTTGCTTTTTTTTTGTCAGCAACAAAATTTAAAATCTATTTGTAGTAAGCCAGCTTTGTCGCAGAGGTAGATATACACCCAAAAACAACCCTAAATTTAAATCGCTAAAAATGTCAAATTAATTTTGAACTTTTTTGGGAAGTGATCAATTAAACTTTAAATTTTGGACATATTTAATTAAACCTTCAATTTTTTTTGTTGATTTTTTAAAATATAGTTAATCTCAAATCAAAATTTTCACTAAATTCGAAAGCCAAATCAATTTTGGAAATTCAATTCAATTCTTTTTTTTTCTAAAGGGAACCCCTAAACTTGATTTTTATTTTCTTTCAAGAATGAAATCAAATTTGTCGGTTTAAAATAACGAAGACAACGTTTCAAACCAACGAAATTGAGCTATTTTTAAAAAAAAAGAAAATTAAGCTTAGAAGTTCTTCAAAAGGAAGATAATAACTGAATAGAACTTCTAAAACCGATTTAATTTTCGAATTGAGGGAAACAATTGATTTGGGATTATTCAATTTGCTGAGTCAGCACAAAGTTAAGGTTTTTTTTTAAAAGTCAACAAAAATTGAAGGTTTAAACAACCACATCCAAAATTCAAAATTTAATCAACAATTTCAGAAAGTTAAACTGATATTTTTCCCAATTTAAATTTATTTTTGTTTTTAGGTTAATATAGAAAATTTACCTTAATTTTATTATTGTTACAAAGAATAATATGGTACAAGTTATGATTTTGACCGAGATATTTTGAGTGTGGTGGCTAGAATGATCATCTATTGCAGTTTAATTTCTCTCCACAGTAATAGATTGAAAAGGGAATTTTAAAGGTTAGGTTTTTGACTATGAATAATAGGAACAACAAAAATTATGATCTTGGACTCTTGGTCTTCCTTAACATTCATCTATGTCTTATGATTGGGTACTGGATCAGAGCATTGAGACACGAACTGAAGAAAATCAAACATTGGCTCATATATTTCGTTTATTTGGGCTTGATTTTACAATAATACGGCCTATTAAGAGCCTGTTAGATATAAGAATCTCACTGTATATGAGTAATGCTCATGATCGTTCGTGGCTATACCTGTTTATAGTGGAGTAGTGACGGATATTGAGGGACTCAAATCATAAAGTTCCATTTTACTTTACTTTATTAGATTCCAAGTTTCAACTACTTTTGTTGTATACTAATAATATACTAATATTTTGTGAGTTTAGACTGTTTAGTTCAAACATGTATGCTTTCGAGAAGATTAAGACCTCTTTTAACTTTGTCAATTTCTAACTTGTTTTTATTTTCTTTTTAATTAAATAAAAGTTCCTTTGTTTTTTTGGTCGGCATACATAAACTCAAACCGGTTAATTTTGAACAAATATGTTATTTTGATCAAATATATTTTTTAATTCTTTTCACTTGATGTTTTAGAAAAAAATTTATTTCATTTTAGTTGATGTTTTAAGAACTCTATACAAAATTTAATGTGATTTAAGTATTTTTAACTATTTAAATTCTTTAAAATAAATTTGTGATTAGGTAGATTGTGTTGAAGTTTATAATAAAATATATTTTATTAAGAAAATTAATATCTTTTTAATATGTTTGAGTCAACTATATAAAATCAGAAATAGTATATAAGAACCTAAAGCAAGAGTAAATCCATCATAAATGTCCACATTCTTTGTCACTACATTCGGATCATAGAGTGAATTTGTTGCATATTTTTGTGTGCTACATATACAATGAAAATGTAAATTATTTTTGTTGAGAGAAATGCAGGAATTTATCATTTAAAAAACTTACTTGAAGAATATACGAAAAAAATCATACATCTAAGATAAGAACAATCGAGTAAGAATGGTTAATTAATCAACTAACTAATCAAAAAGAACAATGCAATAAATATATCTTAATTTACAAGTTTGGCCAGCATTTATGTCATATCTTGATGATTTTAACGACTTTGCAAATTCTTCCGGTTATGTTCAGTTGTCTATATTTTCTGTGTTTTTAACTATAAAGTTAATCACCTCGTCTTTATTGTCAGAGGGTCTCTCGATTTCAAACCTCTATGAATAATATTCATTTTCTTTAATTTTTGATCTAATTATCTCATAAGTCAAGTTGACAAAAAACTAGGATTTAGTATAAATAAATCACAAAATAAACATGATTTACAATTAACTTTCCAAATAAAATATCTTAAAATTAATGCTACTAAAACTCGAGTCATTGTAGTATAAATTATTAAAATTTTAAAATTACAATAAATAATATATCAAACCAAAACTTACACATTGAAATTTCTAATGTACTCTTACAATTTTTATAATCGTGAAATTCTTAAAAGATTTATACAACATTCATGTTTTATTGGGGGAACTAAATTAAAAACTGTGATCAATTCCCAGCCAATTCTTTTTGTTTAAAACTTTTAAATTTTTAAAAAAACTTTCGAGGTCAAAAAGATATAAAGATATATTTTACTAATTCGACCATCAAACATCCAACTAATTTCTAGCGGTGTCTTGGATATTGGACGAAACACTAAAACTATAACCAAATTTATAAAGTTCATAACACAAATTCATTATTACACGAATTAATTTTGTAATCACACAACTCAATCTATTTAGACGTGTTACCTACACAACCAGTCACGGTGCTCTCACCAACTCCATTTTTCTCTTTTGCCTTTTTTGACAACCAAACTCCACCTTTCTCTTCTCGATCTATTTATCATCATTCTCTTTGTTTTGTCCATAATTCTTTTCTTAATTATTTTATTTTTATCCACAGCGCCGTTTCCAAATAAAAAGTCACGTAAACACTTTTTAAAATTACTCCATTTTATTGCATGTCATAATTAATAAAGAATATAAAAATAATTTTTTTATAACTTAGATATAATCAATCAAATTAATATGAAAACGCCAATAAACAAAATTCAATGTGTTTATTTATGATTTAATTAGGTATAAAATGATGAGTTTAAATCTCATATTCTTTTATTTGAAATTTTTTAAATCAGACTTTATTGTTTATTCAATAATTACTTGTTGACAAAAAATTATATCCTAAAATCATAATTCAATAAAATATTTATATATCTTTGGTTCCCATCTCTACATTACTACAATAATGGTATTAGTACTTATTCTCGATTTACACACACGTAATTTAAATGTCTCTTCAGGCCATTTATGAGATTTTGTTTCAGATTTTCACAATAGCGGTACACGTTTGACATGTTGGATACTCTCCTCGTGGCAATTGCGTCAGTTTACGAATCTTGTACTTGTTTCCATTTGTTGTTCGACACTCTCTGTCTTGAATATGAGATTTGCTATTAGAATTTCGCTAATATCTCAATATCTCATCTTAGAAATTGGGATCATTCTATTGTAATATAGAAAATCTAAAAATCAATTTATTTATTGTTAACTAGTTTTAAGTTGGAAACTTGCAAATTACCATAATACTAATATCTAATTTAGGCCCAACAAAATATGCATAATAATGTATTTGATGTGATATTTCAAAATGCTAAGTTATATCACCTATATCTCGAAAGAACATGTTAGAATACTATTGATATCTCACAATAAAAATTTGAATCATACAAAGCCGCCTAGAGTACAGACTATCTAGGCAAAAAATTTAAGACCCAAAATTTTTTTTATTAAGGTTTAGTGTCCAAATTTTTTCCCCACAATATTGTTTAAAGTCTTTGTCATTATTGAACCGACTTTAAGTATATATGATCTATGATTCATCCATTTATTGTCAATTAATTTAATTCACGTAAACAAACCACATGCAGCGATGTGCCAGTTTTGATCCTAACTCAAACATTAAGAGGAAACTTGCATTCTTTCATTTTCCAGTTTATGGTCCATGACGTACTTATTTTACCGATAAATTTCCTCATTGTTAATAGCAAGTTCAACTTGGTATACAAATTTATTGTATGAACAAGGCTAATAAAAGTCATGTATTTAGAGTCTTAAGCAAACTGAATATAGTATAAATACCAATTTATGAGAACACACTCATTGTAATCAACAATCATGTTGCCCAAATAAGTCATAAGCTTTGAGTGGAAAATAGTTAGGTTTGAATGATTCATATATAAAAAATAGCGATCACTTTTGGTTATCCCATCATCTTCTAAAACAATCTTAAAGGAATGGCTCGTAACTGAGACACGTAGAGCCTTGGACCAACCAAGAGCAAAACCAAGTCTATTGACATGAACAAAACAAATAAGAAAATATTAGATTAATGGGTCTTAATTATTATTTAATATACCTCTAAGCTTGCCTTTAAAATATAGTGGATGAATCTATAAGAAGAAGATAAAGAGTTGTTGTTAGGAGTGAAATGTCAAACAAAGGAATATTTCTCTTCGCATTTGGAGTTGGAGCCTCTCTTATAGACTACGCCAAGCCTTCTTTTGGGCAGGAATTCTTATCAATTACTTTCAAATTAAATTTTAATAGTTGGTCAAAAGTATAAGATTCCTACTTCATTATTCTAATTTTTGACGATTTTTTCTTCTTTTTTTTTTTCAGAATCGTTAGTTTATTTTCTATTGTTTCTTTGGATATTTTTGGAGTTTTGCTCATATTTTAATACTTTTATAATGAGTTTAGATATTTGATAGAATATATATAGTGATAATTTAAATAGAAATATTCTTATTCTATTGATTTTAATTTATACAGAAAACTTTATCACAACCGATATTTGATTGTTTGTTCGCGTTTTAAGTTTGTTTGATGTTTAAATGTCACAAAACGATTCGGATGAAATCAAAATAGTTTTTTTGTCACATGGTATAGTAGTTTTTAATGACACTTCTACTACTGCATTGCATGTAGGTTCAAATTCTGATGTCTAATAATTTATATATATATATATATATATATTTTAAACACGAACGAAAGGAAAACCAGTATTGTCTTTGGCATTTAGTTGACATATTATTTGATATGTACCGTCACCGTAATAAATTGGGTAAATTATTGTGATTCAAATAGTCAATGTATGGAAGATCTGAAAAATCTTTGATTAAAAGATCTATGTGAAATTATTGGTCATGCTTTCGTTGTCTAAAGTTATATATTTGTATTGTGGGAACTTCAAACATATGAAATAAACTAAATTCCAGGTGCTGATATATATGTTTCTTTAATTTATTATTTTACTAACAACTGAATGATAAGACAAATGAATCGAATTCCGATATAAAAAGTACAACAATGTAGAAAAATTGGAGACTTAATCACCCCACAATAACATTTATGTTTCTTTAATCTATCTTTATATTGGCATTCCACTTTATTTTTCAGATATGTTAAACAAATTAAATAATTAAGGCGTCAGAGGACAAGACCGCGCCGTGTGGGTCATATATCTCCGACACGATCATTTATCTACTTCGAGGCATTTATACCACTATTAGTTTAAACTATAGATGATGCAACAAATTTTGTGTGTATAGTTAAGGCAGTTTAACACACACAAAAAAACTAAAATAAAAGTCTGTATACAATTGATGTAGACAACAATCAGAAAATTAATTTGTGACCGTTGAAATTTAGGATTTTTTTAAATAAAATGTAAAGTTTTTTTATCACCATACCAGTTTATTAACCAAATTCTTATATAATATAGATGTTACGACTCGATCCTATAATGTGTAAGTGCACATGTCTTTTCTTAATTTACCACTTACCATTAAAATAAGGGTGATTTGCTAAGCGAAATTAAGTGTTAATTATTGAAATAGAACAAATGTTTGTAAATTACTAGAATAGTTTTTTTAATTTATTATATACCATTTTGCCCTTTTGTAATGAGGAAAAAAAACATTATTACGAAAATGCCATTAATGAAATCTGCCACGTAAGCGATCAACTCTATCACATGGACAAAGTGCAGTATGGTAGAGTTAGAGTTCCAGCGCAGTAGAGTTAAAGTATGCTTAGTAGAGTTGACATTAATGAAATTTCGTGTGTAGTAGAGTTAGATTTCCAGCGTGATAGAGGTGAAGTGTGCTTGGTAGAGTTAGATTTCTAGCATAATAGAGTTGTTGTTTGTGCTCTAATCAACTTTATCACATGGACAAAGTGCAGTATGGTAGAGTTAGAGTTCCAGAGCAGTAGAGTTAAAGTATGCTTAGTAGAGTTGACATTAATGAAATTTCGTGTGTAGTAGAGTTAGATTTCCAGCGTGATAAAGGTGAAGTGTGCTTGGTAGAGTTAGATTTCCAGCATAATAGAGTTGTTGTTTATGCTCTAATCAAATCTACTACACGGACATAGTGCAGTATGGTAGATTTAGTTTTGGAAACCTAGCCTACTTTCGTAGTAGGACTTAAATTACGTATTTGCCCCTCAGTTATTACCTCATCTGCCGCCATCCAACTGATTCCTCCATAAGTGACGCCATTGTAGCTTTCTTGAAGCTCCTTTACTTCTTCGCTGCTCCTTTGCTTTTTCTGTTTATGTTTGGATTTATGGATCAAATCATTTTGGTTTGTGGGATATGGAGTTTTAATGAAAATCGATGGATATTTTCGGTGGACTAGTCGTACGGGTGTCGGATCATAGGCATTGTCGAAGATTTAAGGCTAGATGAATTTTTGGAGATGGTCTATGCCGATTTTGGTTTGGATGCACATTGTCATGAGCTAAAACTAAACTACATGCCAAATGCTGCCATTCAGTCACTACCAGAAGATATTCCCCCTGTAATTGTGAGTAACGATAGACAATTGTAAGTGTTTGTTTCACAATTTCGTAAAGAAGCAATGCGTCTATGTGTCGAAATTACCACTAGATCTCGTGTTTCAGTGAGTTACCCTTAAAAAGGTCAGTGTAGTTGGAGAAACGTTGACGAGAAATTCCAATGTAAGTCGGAGAATGATGCCTCGTATGTTCGGTGTAGTAGAGTTGATCCGGTGTTTAGTAGAGGTGTACCAAATAATGAGCGTATACCAGAAAATGTGAAACATGAAGGTGAACATGCTGAGGATGAGGATGTGGAATTTAGATTCAACTGTTGCGATGATATGGATGGCGCAAGCTCGGATGATGAAGATTATATCAGTATTCGTAGAAAATCGAAGGAAGAAAAGAAGAAAAACCTGTCGGAGCAAGCAACAGGGTTGGATTTGAATGCTGAGTATTTGGATATAGAGATGTCAGCACTCGCATTGGTTGTTGGGCAACGATACTCATCAAAAAAAGAACTCATGACCAGGCTAAAAATACTTTATGTCTTACAGAGGTTTGACTTCGATGTTGTTGCTTCATCGAAGACAGTGTTGGATGTGAAATGTTGGGTACCAAACTGTCAGTGGAGAGTGCGAGCTTCACCTGTCGACGACGGTGGATGTTTCTTTGTCCGAAAGTATATGGGAGAACATAGTTGTTCTGTTACGGAGAGATCAGGTCGTGCACGACAAACGTCAACGAAAGTCTTAGGAAGGTTATACTTGGAATTCGTAGGTAGAATTGGGCCATCTGTTCTTCCTCAACACGTTGCTGATTCAATGAGCAAGCGATTCGGTCTAAAGGTACAAACGTAATTTTATGCCATGGTAGAGTTAATCTACGTAGTATAGTTAAATTGCAGTGCTGAGTTAGTATGTCGTTTGGTATAGTTGGCTTGCAGTGTAGTAGAGTTAGATTGCAGTGCTGACGTATTAGTAGAGGTAGACTGAGAGTGTGGTAGAGTTGGATTATGTGTAATAGAGTTAAGGTGTAGTGTGTGGTAGAGTTAGATTGCATTGTAGTAGAGTTAGTGTGACGTATGGTAGAGTTAATTTGACATTTAAGTCTGACGTTTAAGCAGATGAAGTACTGGAAAGCACACCGTACTCTAAGCCAAGCACGAGCCCTAGTTACCGGAAGTTCGGAGAGTAGTTATGTGGAACTTCCGTCGTAATTGTTTGCTATTAGAAGAGCGAATCCCGGAACTCTAATAAAGCTCGAAGTTGACGGGCAAGACATGTTTAAGTTTCTTTTCATCGCTTTTGATGCAAGTATTAGGGGTTTTCCCTACATGAGGAAGGTTGTTGTTGTCGATGGTACATTTTTCCTAGGGAAGTATAAAGGTACTCTATTAACCGCTACCATGCAAGATGGTAACTTCAACATATTTCCTATGGCTTTTGGTGTGGTTGATACCGAGAATGACGAATCTTGGGAATGGTTTTTTAGACAGCTAAACCGTGTGATCCCTGATGACAGAGAACTTGCCATCATATCAGATAGATATAAATCCATTGCTAAAGCCATAAAGATTGTGTACCCACTTTCTTCTCGGGGTATTTGCACCTACCACCTACGTAAGAACATTTTGTCGAAATTTAGAGGTGGCGAGCCCTTTAAGTTGTTCAAGAAAGCTGCCACCGCTTTTAGGGTCGATGAATTCAACGCTATACTTGCTCAGATCCAGACGTTAAATCCAAAGCTTCATGCCTACTTGATAAAAGCTGACGTGCGTTTGTGGAGTCGAGTGTACTTTCCCGGAAACAGATACACTTTCACTACGTCGAACATTGCAGAATCAATAAACCATGCATTATCAAAGGCAAGAACTTTTCCCATTGTCCAGCTTATAGATGCAATAAGGTCGATGTTAACACGTTGGTTCGCGAAGAGGAAGACGAAGGCCACTCTAACGTCAACTGTTCTAACAACATCTGTTGAAAAGCTCCTAAAGGTAGAGTTACCATTGCACATAGTAGAGTTAGTCCCTTCATAGTAGAGTTAACAATCCCTTTAGTAGAGTTAACATTATTGTTATAAATGATAGACAAGGGTCAATGAAGCTAGACAGTACAACGTGCAGGACATAGACGAACACAAGGCCGTTCTTACGCGATCTGAAACTTCTCATTTAGTCAACTTGACTGAGAAGACGTGTTCTTGCAAGAGGTATGATGTCGAAAAAATTCCTTGTGTCCATGCCATTGCCGTTGCTGAGGCTTGTAGAAGGCCGACGTTCGAACTTACACATCCATACTATCACACGACCTACCTGTACAACGCATACTCTGGTAGTATATGTCCAAGAGATGCTGCACTTCCCGTTCCGTTGGAAGTGAGTTGTAAGCTGTGTAATCCACCACACGTACGTCAACAACCAGGGAGGCCGAAGAAATTGCGGATAAAGAGCTGGTTCGAGTCTTCTAAACCCGAAAAACGTCCAAGAAAATTTTCAACTTGTTCTAAATGTAAGAAACTTGGTCACAATGTCCGGACATGTAGTCAAAGCATTCATTCTTGAATAGAAGAGTTAACACTGCGTTTGGTCGAGTTGGATCACCTGTATGGTAGAGTTAGTCCTCTGTATGGTCGAGTTTGATCAATTGTATGGTAGAGTTAGTCTTCTGGTTGGTCGAGTTGGATAACATGTATGGTATAGTTAGTCCTCTGTATGGTAGAGTTGGATCAACTGTATGGTAGAGTTAGTCCTCTGGTTGGTCTGGATAACCTGTATGGTAGAGTTAGTCCTCTGTTTGGTCGAGTTGGATAACCTGTTTGGTCGAGTTGGATAACCTGTATGGTAGAGTTAGTCCTCTGTATGGTAGAGTTAGTCCTCTGTTGGTCGAGTTGGATCACCTGTTTGGTCGAGGTAGACCGCTGTTGGTCGAGTTATTCCTCTGTTTGGTCGAGTTAGTCCTCTGTTTGTTCGAGTTATTCCTCTGTTTGGTCGAGTTAACAATACGCTAATGGTTGAAAGGGAAATTACATTAACTATGCAAGACGAAAACGAGTACATAAACGAAAGAAATCGAAAACGAGTACATAAACAAAAAGAGTACAATAACGAAAACGAAAACTAGTACAAAAACGAAAAGGAAGTTACATTCAACAACTAATGGTGAGGAAAGATCTTTCTGAATTGGAAGAACCAAGTGCATACTTCACAAGCTTCGGCCATTGGTTGATCAATGTCTTCGGCATCGAATCCTTGAAAGAAATGGAGAATCTCCAGGAATTCTCCATTGCAAGAACATCCTTCTCGACCATATGTTTTTTCGAGAAGTAGTATTTGTTGCTCTCCTCGTCAACTGAGCGATGATGGGTAACGAAAGATTCTGTTCTGGAGGTGGTCTAAGTATTCCAATGTTTCTACAACTGTGTCCTGCAGTAGACGTCTTAGGACTTCATACCCCTCCTGTCTTCTGTCTGTTCCTAAACAGACTAGCACAAATCCATACAGCAGTGTGGCTTCTTCAGAGTCACCATTGGATGCTCTTTGCAGTAGTTCCAAATCACCATCACGATTCCCATTGACAAAGAACTCTGACATACCACATCCGTATGTGGCTTCCACATTACCAGCATTGCATAGTCTAGTGAGAAAATTGTTAAGAAGGGACTTACTTCTCAGAGGGCCATAGAATGGAACATAACGTATATCTATGTTCCTTAGAACCTCATCCTCATCGCAAAGCTCTTTAAATTCCTTCGAAACGCGCCTGATGCTATAAATCTCATCAAGTCCTTCTGCTCCACATCGAGCTATGATGTTCGTCAAAACACTGTTTGGTAAGTCCATGATATGTGCCTTGCGGACAACGTTGCATTTTTTTGGTGAATCCATCTTTGTTTTTGAAATGTTTTTGAAAGCTTTTGAAAGATTGAAATGTGAAGATGGAACGTTTTGGTCAAGGAGAAGATGGATAGTTTAGAAGAATTATTAACGATTGGAAGGTTATTTATAACGATTTGACTCTTTAGTTTCCCTTCCTTTAGAGTCTAATCGTTATTATGATAACATCTTGGAGATCGTGTCCAATAAACTTGTTTTAACTTCCACGGCTAGTAGAAGTTGTAAACTGTTTAAATGTAGTGAATACGTAGATCGTGTCCATGTCTGTCATCCACTTAGTGGCACGGAACGTGTGTGTAGTTAGTTCTTTGTTAGATTACGTATAGATCACTAATTACTTCAGGTTATCAAACTCGACCAAACAGAGGACTAACTCGACCAAACAGAGGACTAACTCTACTATACTGAATTTGAGTAACTTACATGCATGACTCTACCATTGCACTAAGGGAAGTGCAAGATGGGTCAGGATCGAAAAGACGAATCTTTCTTTCGTTGAGATTAACTTCGAGGGCCAACCAGTGGATGTTTTGGAAATTATGAGGGATGTAGATGGTGTCCACGTCTCTCATCCACTGCTTCCTAGTGGCACTGAATGTGGGTGCAGTGCCGTCGAATACATCTTTAAACCCCCCAGGCCACACAAAAGTATCCTCCTTTCCCAAGTAATCCCTTTCGTACGTGTAGCACCAAAGACCACAAAACAGTGGTTCTATGAAAGCTAGCCGATTACTCCTGTATGGACTTGGAGTTTGCAAGGATCTTTGTCGAAGGAGATTCATCCTGCAGCCAATATGCTGTAAAAACTTTACTGTATTAGTGCTCTAATCTAACTCTACTAAACAAAAATTACGTCATACAACACTTTAACTTACGCAATCGTGAAGCCAGCCATATCGAGGGACAGGCCACTTCTTTTTTGGGCATATCAAGCGGACGAAAAAATCTGCATTCGGATTGTGTTTCCCGTCGCCAGTGAGTTCCAATTGATGCTTCACATAATCGCGTAACTGAAGCACTTTTAATTTTGAAATCGGACCAAAAGGATCATAGACACTCCGAGAATGAATAACATTCTTATGAATCCGCTTGACAATAGAACAACCTTGGAAAGGGGATACCTGTAAAAAGAAGGGACCAAACAGATGATTAACTATACTAAACAGATGATTAACTCTACTATACAGGTGATCCAACTCGACCAAACAGGTGATCTAACTCTACCATACAGAGGACTAACTCGACCATACATGTGATCCAACTTGACAGGTGATCTAACTCTACCATACAGTTGACTAACTCGACCAAACAGGTGATCTAACTCTACCATATAGAGGACTAACTCGACCATACATGTGATCCAACTCGACCAAACAGGTGATCTAACTCTACCATACAGTAGACTAACTCGACCAAACAGGTGATCAAACTCTACCATACAGAAGACTAACTCGACAAAACAAGTGATCCAACTCGACCAAACAGGTGATCTAACTCTACCATACAGAGGACTAACTCGACCAAACAGGTGATCAATCTCGACCAAGCAGGTGATCTAACTCTACCATACAGTTGACTAACTCGACCAAACAGGTGATCTAACTCTACTATACAAGTGATTCAACTCGACCAAATAGGTGATCTAGCTCTACCATACAGTTGAATATGAACAGTACCTGTTTCTAAGCGAGGACTTGTGCCCGAGTCTCTTTCGGTAACACATCTTCCATAAAGATTAACTCCTCCCGTGTTTGTTTACCATTTCTAGGAGTATCCACCAGGTTTGTGACGCCAACTTGTGACATCCCTAGCTTAATTTTTTTCACATCGTAAGGTAGTTCTTCTTTTGACTGTTCTTTTGGATTCCTAACAACTCTTGATAACAGGCTCAAAGGGTCAGATGTCTCCTGACTCTGGATAACCCATTTATTCTACAAAAAAAATATGAAAATGTCAACTCTATTTAACAGAACTATCAACTCTACCTGTAAGATTTATTTTTAACGGGATTACCTGGTCCGGTGGGATGGTGTGTTTAGTGCTGGCTGGGGACACTTGTGTGTCCTCGAGGTGAGCATCCACATTTGTTGGTTTAATACCTGAACCTGCACTTGGTGTTTTCCCCGTCTCTCTCTCTCTCAGGGTAGGCTGTTTCCAAGGAGTTGTCTGCGAAGAGCAACTCAATATGTTAGATTCACATATGGTAGAGTTGGTAATAGTGGTACAGTTCGTTTTACTGGTTTGGAAGAGCTATTTTGAACACAATAATTGTTTTGTAGAGTTAAATATAACTCGACCAAACCATATAACTGTTCGTTTTATATGTATGTTCGTACAAAGATGTATGTAATGTTTGTTGTTTGTTGGTACATAATCAATCAAAGTAAGTCTCATTCAAAATAGAACCCTACGTACCGAATTAAGTTCCTTATTATTAGGGGAGTCGGGAGTACGGGTTGTATCGCCTTCTACGTCATCTTCACGATTAACATCTTCAGGATGTAGGCTCCCTTCGCGATTAACATCTTCAGGAGTTCGATGTCGTGCACTTGTCTAACCTCCACCCTCATCTGTCAAGCTATAAA
>JAKUCM010000092.1:0-27996 GCA_023374145.1 Lepidium sativum | reverse complement strand
CCTAAACTCACAGAAAATACCCATCCAATGAACACTAGAACTAAAAATAATACCATTAAACAAAAAACCAAAACATCATTTACCGCCACCGCTTCTAAACCTCAACCACCATTTCTCACACCCGCCATTCAAGCCCTATGAGATCCAAATTTTTGTCGCACAGTGGACGACGAGATGAATGCTCAGCTACGTCATCATACCTATGATCTTGTTCCACTGAAACCGGGTTATAATGTGATTTCTACTAAATGGATATTTACAGTCAAGTCTTGTCCTAGTGGTGCTATTGACAGGTACAAAACGCGTTTAGTAGCTAGAGGATTTAATCAACGTCACAGTCATGACTACTTAGATAAGTTCAGTCTGATTGTGCGCACAGTTTTCATCCGCACCATTCTACATATAGTTGTGACTAAATCTTGGCGTATCTAACAACTCGATGTTAACAACGTTTTTCAACATGGAACGCTTAATGAGAAAGTCTTTGTGACTCAACCACCTGGTTACATAGACCAAGACTGTCTGAACCATGTATGGAAACTTAATATTTATACGGTCTTAAACAAGCACCCCGTGCTTGGTATCAAGAACTTAAAGGTTATCTTCTCAAGCTTGGTTTTCAGAATTTGAGTGTTGATATTTCGGTGTTTGTTTATTTAAATGGCGCTCAGGTGATTTATACTTTGGTATATGTGGACGACATCATTGTCACCGGTAGTACTCCTGGGTTAGTTGATGGTTTTATCAACGACCTATCACAGATTTAACGTACTTTCTAGGTGTTGAATATATTCACACACCACATGGTCTTTACTTGATGCAGCGGAAATATATACTCGATTTGTTGGAAAATACTAAAATGCTAGAAGCCAAGACGGTTGCTACTCCGATGTTGCCGACACCTAAACTTTTTATATGCTTTGGCACAAGCCTAACGGATGCAAAGGAGTTTCGTATGGTACTTGGGAGTTTGCAATATTTAGCGTTCACAAGAACAGATAAGCTTATAGTGTGAATCGTTTATCACAGTTGATGCATTCACCGACAGATTTACATTAGCAAGCTGCAAAGCGCATACTTTGATATCTAGCTAGAACACGATCTCATGGTATTACAATCCGTCGCGATTCATCTTCCGTTTTAAATGCATATTCAGATGCGGATTGGGCTAGTGATACCGACAATTTTATCTCCACCAACGACTATATTCTCTATCTCGGAACGACGCCAATCTCTTGGACATCGAAGAAACAAAAAGGCGTGGCTCGTTCTTCAATGGAAGTGGAATATAGGGCTGCTTCTGCAACCGCTTCGGAAGTCCGCTGGGTTTGTTCATTACTTACAAAGTTTGACATCAAATCACTCTCTCCACTGGTTATTTATTGTGATAATGTTGGCGCCACATACTTGTGTGCGAATATGATCTTTCACTCGAGAATGAAACATCTTGCTCTTGACTACCGTTTCATCCGTGAACTAATTTAGGCTGGCTTACTTCGTGTTGTTCACGTCTCCTCCAAGGATCAGCTTGCGGATAGCTTAACGAAACTTTTACCACCACCACGATTTCTCGACATGAATAACAAGATTGGTGTAACTCTCGTTACTCCATCTTCAGGAGGCGTGTAGAGTATATATTTATATAAAGGATATATTAGTCTTTCTTATGTTTAACATTAACCTAGAGTCTCTCATTGTATCGATATAATGTACTAAACTCATTCAATAAGGATTATCCATTCAATCTCATAATATTGAGGTGTTGACTGCTGTTTGGAATTTTCCTCTGTGTAAACTACCAAACTGATGTCACAAATCAAGGTGAACTCCATAGCAGTTGTCCGTATGAAATCCAACAATGACTCTTTCAAGTGCCTCCCATTTAGAAACGTCTCAGCAAACGAGTCAATTCAGAGTTTGGAGCAGGTTTGTCTTGGCAGAGGTAGTGCTTATTATAGTGCTATTTTATACATCTTATCACTGAAAGATCTCATTTAGAGCTAGGCAATACCACTTACAAAGATGCATTCTAGAGTTAAAAAAAAAGGACTCCAATCTTTTATTGTAGCCTAAATTGTTATGTTTCCGTTCTATTTTTAACTGCTATTCTACAAAATTTTGTGAGTGTACACCATTGAAGTTAAAATACATTAGTCTGTATTTATGATTTATTTTTCTTATTTCTATTATTGTTGTTTAACCACATATCAGAGTTGGTCAAGCTATTTATAAAACTGGTAGTTTGTTCAATCATTCCTGCAAGCCAAACATACATTTGTATTTCCTTTCACGTGCGCTTATTATGCGAATGACAAAGTTTGTTCCCATGGGCTGCCCTCTTGAGCTATCATATGGTCATGAGGTATTCTTGTGATCCTCGTGTTTTTATTTCATATTGGCTTTGTATTATATATTTGCTTTGTACATACATGTAAATGTTAGGTTTCTTGAGGAGGAATATGATTTTCCTTGTCAGTGCCGCGGCTGTTCACAAGTTAACATATCTGACCTTGTTATCAATGGGTATTGTTGTGTCAATACAAATTGTTCTGGTGTAGTTTTGGAAAGTAATGTGGCTATATGTGAATCCGAGAAGCTAAGGCATATTCTGACTGCTCCAAAAAGCCCGGATCATAACTTTCAGGTAATCTGATATAATTAAGCCAGCTTGTCAGGGTTAAGCTTCCGTGCAGTGCATTTTAGGAAGTTCTAATTTCTTACTAAATGCAGAATAATTTTTTCCCTTGCTCAATTCCTTATGGAATGAAGCTATAAAATGTTTTTGTGGTCTTATGTCCATCTTTTAAGCTATTTATTTAATAGTACTTAAGGGTAATATCACCAATATAGTTTTGACTGAGTTCTAACTGTGTTGTTTCACATGTGTGGGAGAAGGTGCATGCTGACGTCGGGGAAGTGGCTTCAAATTTGCTAAGTAAATCGAGAGGCTCACTCCATATAGAAACTGGGATATGTTTAAAATGTGGTTCTCGCTCTTCCATAGAAATTTCTCATGCAGAGGTGAACAAAGCTTGGAATAACCTAAGAAGGTACCTACTGTTTACTTGAAGCCTCAACTTAACAATTAATGTGAAGTTTCTTTTTAACACTTGGATCCATCGTTGTGCTTATAACTTTTCTTCACATGTATAACAAAGACATTGCTGATGTGAGTCAAGTTCTTCGTTTTATTTTGTAGGATCTTACAGCCTTGTTACTCTACATGGCATCCATGTCTTCTAGAGAAAACAGACATGACTCAGGTTTCAAGATTTTGTTTGTTTAGGCAGAGGATAAGATTGCTCAAGCGTGCTATTTAGCTGGAGAACTCGTTGATGCAAGAAAGCATTGTGAAGCATCCACTAAGGTAAAAATAACCTTAATAGTTAATACTGATACTGCTTCAGTGAAGAACACAAAATGACTCAATGCTTAGAACAGTGGTTGGATAAATTACAAATACTGCTTGAGCAAACCGATATTTGGGAGGCAAAATTCCATAATCAACATTCAATACTACGTTTATTTTGCATTATTCCAACTCGTATGGGTCAGACGTGAGATGAATTTTGGGTTTGGTGGCAGATTCTGAAGAAGCTGTATGAGGATGAACATGTAGTGATTGGAAATGAAATGGTGAAGCTTGTGTCGATTCAACTCGCATTAGGTGATTGTAATGGAGCTTTGGAGACTATAAAGAGATCATCTTAAATATTCTTTAAGTAAGACGGTTAAATCGTGATGGTTGATTATGTATTCACAACTCACTTTTGAGCTCGTGAAGTCAAGTGAGAAATATCCCAAACGCGGATTTTAAATAGAAAGAAGAATCACCTTGTTGGAGCTATTGTCTCTCTTTAACAGTGAATCGATGAAGAAGAAGATAACAGAGAGAGTGTGAGAGAAAGAGATAAGATAGAAATTTTAATCATCTTAATCCAAAAGAGTAGTCGTCCTAGTTAAGTAGTTTGTTTCGTGAAAGAAACATAAAGGAATTGTACAAACCACAATTCTTAAACCGATAATTTTAATTAAACTGAAAATCATAACTTCTTAACCGACATGATGCCTATAGCAATATTACCTTGTTGAGAACATCCTTGTCCTCAAGGATGAAATATTGGGTGCTTGTTAATGAAATCCTGATAAAATTCCCAAGTAGCTTGCTCTTTTGAGAAGCCTTTCCACTTAACGAGTAACTTAGTAACAACTTTGTTTTGTCGTTTGACCATCTTCTTTTCAAAAATGGTTTCATGTTCTTTTCATTTCCCCTGTCCAAAAGATATTGTGGAAATGTAGGTTGATCCGACACATTATGAGCTGGGCAACGTTTGAGCTGGCTGACATGGAAACCATTGTGTATAGCTACTGATGGAGAAAGCTCTAACCTGTAGGCGACTGCTCCAACCTTATCAATTATGTGAAAGGGGTCGTAATACCTAGGTGACAGCTTGTGAGGGATATGCTTATTCTTCAAAGAGTGTTGTTTGTAAGGCTGCAGTTTAAGTAGCACAAAATCCCCAATCTAAAAGCTTCTATCAGATCTATGAGCATTAGAGTATTGTCGCATCCGGTTTGTGCTCGTAATAGATGAAACTTCAGCACAATGATCATCTCTTCACGTTTTTATAGACTTCTTTCAACAGCAACTGAACTATTTTCGCTTGGTAAATAAAGAAGATGTAGTGGATGTGGTTGCCCATAAAGAACTTCATAAGAAGTGCATTGTGTTGGAGTCTTAAATGTTGTATTATACCACCATTCTGCAAGCGGAACCCATTGACTCCATGTATGGGGTGCTTTAGAGCTCATACAACGCAGATATGTCTCTAATATTCGGTTAGTAACCTCAATTTATCCATCTGTCTGAGGATGATACGCTGTCCAGAATTGGAGTTCAACGCCATGTACCCTGAACATTTCTCGCCACACTTCACTTAAAAAGGTCGGGTCTCTGTCGCTCACAATACTCTTAGGCATCCCATGCATCTTGAACACATTATCCATGTAACAATGAGCAACATCAAGAACAGTGTAAGGGTGAGAAAGAGGTATGAAGTGAGCACTCTTGCTCAAACGATCCACTACTACTAGCAGACAGTGTTTTCCTTTGCATGGTGGTAAATCCTCTATAAAATCCATGCTAATGGATTCACACTCCATCGGGTATAGGTGATGGTTGTATGAGTCCAGGGCTAGCAACTTGATCATATTTATTCCTCTGACATACCTCACAATTCTGAATGTACCTCTGTACCTCCACATTCATTTTAGGCCAATATAATAGTGTTTTCAGACGGTGCAATGTAGCATCACGGCTTGAGTGGAACAATTTGCCTCTTCAAACCATTGAAAATTTTCTCTATGCAACATGATTGTTAATGATCTCGCAATCAACCTGTATCCCTTTATAAATCGTCGGTAATAGTTGGCCAATCCTAAGAAGCTCCTCAATTGTTTTTGATTATTCAGAACTGGCCATTCCTTCACTGCATTGATTTTCTTTGGATCGGTGCTGACTCCTTCCTCAGATATAAAATGTCCTAAGTACTCTCTCACTTTGGCTCCAAATGTGCACTTAAATGCTTTTAGATGTAACTCGTGTTGCTCTAAAATTCTAAGTGATGCATCTAAGTGTGGAATATGTTCCTCCTAAGTGGCACTATACACAAGGATATCATCGAAGAAAACCAACATGAACTTCCTTAGGATCTCCCTAAAAACTTGATTCATTAATCCCTGAAATGTGCTGAGAGCGTTAGTAAGCCCGAATGACATTACTAAATATTCATAATGCCCTGAATGAGTTTTAAACGTTGTATTATGAATATCCGCATGTGACATCCTGATCTGATGAAATCTTGACCTTAAATACAATTTTGAGAAGTACTTGGAACCTCCCAACTCATCAAGAAGATCTTCTAGTAACGGGATCGAATATTTGTCTTTGACAGTCTGCTTATTTAATCCTTTGAAATCAGAACACATACGCCATGTCCCGTCCTTCTTCTTAGACAGAGCAACATATGGACTATTATTATGTCTTATAACCCCTTGAATGAGCATTTCATCTATTATTTTTTCAATTACATCATTCTGCACAGTGGAGTACTTATACGGTCTCATATTAACCGGGTTAGCTCCTTCTACCAGCTGGATTTTGTGATCAAACCCTTCTCTAAAAGGAGGTAAAGATTTTGGTTCCCTAAACAAACCAGAATGTTTGTTGACCAGAGGTTAAACCGCTACAACTATTTCTTCTTCCACTTGACTAGTACAAATATGGCTAAGTTGAACCTCTCTATCGTTTTTATCGATGCTCATTTCATCTTTTGGTATTTCGCATATCTGAAGCATCGCTAACTGTGACCCCTATGTCAACATCTTGTTCAAATTCTTTCCCTTAATCGTTTTGAAGTTTGATCTTTTGACTCCATTCAACGTGTGTTTAACCCCGTTTAGCAAAAATATCATCCTCAACTTTGTGAAATCCCACATTATTTCACCTAAGGTACACAACCTTTGAATCCCTATAACCACATCGCAAGAATCCCAATTCAATGTTCCTATCTCAAAGTCCAATAAGTACCCTTGTATCTTCATCTGAAAATCTTTGCATCTGTACTTGGCCACTAAATTTCCTCCAGCTGCTATCACAATCATAGGTTCGATAGATTGTAATTTACAACCAATCTCTTTTGCTATCTGCTCGTTTATAAAATTGTGGGTGCTGCAAGGATCTATAAGCACACTCAATTTCTTCTTCTCGCCATAAATCCTTGTAACCCACATACAATGGTAGTTCAAAGTACCCGTTAGTGCATTTAACGATATCGCATGAACCTCAACATTAGATGATTCTGTACTTTGTTCCACAGCATCAACTACCACAATATCTTTTTCTATCCCTTCTTTAGTATCCTCGATTTATCCTTGCAACAACACAATCTGATCCCTTCGGTGCTTAAGATGGTGTCTTGGGGTATAAAGCTCATCGCTGTACATACACAAGCATTTACTCTTTCTTTCTTGCATCTCATGATATGGAAATGGTTTGTTTACTTTCTCTGATCCTTTCCTAGGGGTGTAACTATTTCTCATTGTATTACATGTCGCAGGAGGTGGAGTTACTGTCTTAAACATCTTCTCTTTACTATAGGGACTGAAGCGAGCTCTCTAGAATTCAAACGGTGTGCACGCTAAAGAAGATTCATGGAGCTTCGCAATCTGAGCTGCTTCAGCCACCGTAGTGACTCCAAATTGCCGCACATGTAAAGCCAAATGTGGCTGTATATTTGTCAGAAATGTGCTAAAAGATCTAGTAAGAGCACAATCTAACTTATCCAAGTATAATTCGATGGTATCACCTCCCTGTTTCAGAGTCATCAATGTAGATAAAGGATCGTCATATAGCTTACTAAACCTTTTTGCTAGTAACCCGAAATACTCAGGCCAAGATGGATAAATTTCATAGTGTTGCTTGATATATTTATGATGCCATTGACGTGCGTTTCCTTCCAGATAGAGCGAAGCTAGGCGCGTTTTGAGCTCCGAAGGTGTGCTGTCAAGCATGAAAAAATCTTCACAACGAGATACCCATTCTTGTATCTTGGTACCATCGAAGGTTGGAAACCCTATTTTAGTCATCCTAGTAGCCATTCCATTGGGTAAAAAGGAGTTCTTTGCTTGCTCGGAGTTCGATTACTCTTTTGCTCGATAACCAGGGTGATTCAAATCTGGTGGTTCGGGTGGACGATAATGCTCGGTGTCGCCAATAGACCTGCAGATGGCGAAGAGCTAGCCTCCTGAGCTGATACCGATGATTTTCCTCCGGTTAAATGTTTCAATATCATCTCAAACTTGTCCTCAAATCTAGAAAGGTTTTCATCCATATCTTTTTCATGTCTGCAACGAGAATCTTCTGATCCTCCATTTGCTTGTTTATCTCACTCAAGGAATGATGGCGTGTCTCCATTTTCTGATCTGAAGAATCGCGAAGCTCTGATACCAAATAAGACGTTTAAATCGTGACGGTTGATTATGTATTCAGAACTCACTTTTGAGATCGTGAATTCAGATGAGAAATATCCCAAAAGCTGATTTCAAATAGAAAGAAGAATCACCTTGTTGGAGCTATTGTCTCTCTTTAATGGTGGATCGATGAAGAAGAAGATAACAGAGAGAGTAAGAGAGAAAGAGATAAGATAGAAATTTTAATCATCTTAATCCAAAAGAGTAGTCGTACAAGTAGTCTATTTCGTGAAAGAGACATAAAGGAATTGTACAAACCACAATTCTTAAACCGATAATTTAATTGAACCAAAAATCATAACTTCTTAACCGACGTGATGCCTAGCACTAAGTACTACGGTTCACATGCTGATGATCTCTTCCCTTATCTGCCATGTCTTAAGAAAGAAGCTGCCAAAGCTGTGAACTTGTCATCATATCCCCAATGAATCAACTTATTTTCCATTAATATGCTAGGAAACTTATGTGTATCTGAAGTACTTCCTAACATATAATGTACTATTAGTTGAGAGCGAGTCGTTAAGTAACAAAGGAAATCCGCGCTAGGCCCATTATAAAGTTAAGTTGTAAGTGGTAAACATATGGGACAGTAATTGTAGTATCCGCGTTAGGCCCATTACACTTTTATTGGGCCTACAAAGGGTAAAGATTATAACCGAAATATCATTGTCCTGTAAATAAAAAAATTCAACAAATAACAAACCTAAGATTCGCTGAGACGAGACAGTTCGTTTCAAGGACCGTGTGTCGACTGTGGAACTCTCCCAGTAGGAGCTTCGGTCCTAATAAGACAGTACCAGAGAGGGAAAATCCTCCTAGCCAAAGATTTACGATTAGAGAAAGTAAAATGGGAGAAGATTGCAATTTTGATATAATGCCGCCAAGGAAGAAGAAAAAGGAATCCAATGAGGTATAAACCCTAATAAAACCCTTCATCGATTTTGGGATTTTAACAGCTTAAATAGATTTGGAAATTACTTTAATGGTGGACAGATGAACGATAAGCCGAATTCAAATAAGAACAAGGTATCGAGCAAATCTCGGAAACGGAAACTGAATTCAAATAAGAACACAGCATCTAGCAAATCTCAGAAAAGAAAACTGAAGAAAATGGAAGAAGAGAAGGAGAAAGAAATTCTCTTTGCAAAAAGTGCTGAGTTGTTAGAGTATGTCAACGCTTCAGTTCAAAGATTTGATATTTGAAGTTTATCGTTACATTAATTTTGCTATTGAATTTTGACAGAAAGTACAAAATATCCGAGGATGTGTCGTCGCTTTTACAATCGTCAAAAGTTATTGGAAGAGTAAGAAATTTTCTCTTTTTCGAAAAAAAAATGATTTCATATTTACTATGATTTTCTGATTCTCCTTTGGTGTTTAATCTTTAATATAGTCAGCGACTAAGCTGGAAAGACGTAGGAGAGGAATGCAGCTTTCTAAAGCTGGTGTTGCGGCTGAGCATTCTGATGAATCAGTCAAGCAAGAAGACGATGATGATTCTTGTACGGACGAACCTGCAACACCAGAACATGATGGAATGGAAGTCCCATCTTTTGTAATTGATTCTGAGCAACTGGTTCATGCCGATGAACTCGGTTCAAAACTGCTTATTTCTGAAGAAACTAGTAGCAAGCTCGTGGTGGACGAAACTGAAAATATGATTCTACAGAAAGCATGTCGTGATGATGGAGAAAGCTCACAAAGAATGGTTTGTAAACTTTTTTTTTTTCTTCTGTTTGTTAGTAAATAGTTTCCAGTTGAGTTATGTTGCTGCCTTATATAGTTAATTTGATTGGTTCTAATAGCTTTGTTATGTAACAGGATGGAGCAATTGAGGATGAGGATGTAACTGTGCAAGGGCCTCGTGTGCCCGCCTTTGTAGTTCATGTTTCAAGACCAGCTGAAGTTGAAGAGACGAGGAAGGATCTTCCAATCGTAATGATGGAGCAGGAGATTATGGAAGCTATTAATCATCACCCCACAGTTATTATTTCAGGACAAACCGGGTGTGGTAAAACCACTCAAGTTCCTCAGGTCAGTTTGCTACATTTAAAAAGACCTTGAATAGCTGATTTTGGTCTCAGATAGAATAGCCTTTTGTTATATATATTTTTAATCTAATCTAGTGTATGGACCTTACAGTTCCTTTATGAAGCTGGTTTCGGTTCAAAGCAATTCAGTTCTCGAAGTGGGATAATTGGGATTACCCAACCACGTCGTGTTGCCGTCCTTGCCACTGCCAAGAGAGTGGCATTTGAGCTTGGTGTTCATCTCGGTAAAGAAGTTGGGTTTCAAGTTAGGTACGACAAAAAGATTGGCGAAAACTCCTCTATCAAGTTTATGACCGATGGGATTCTACTTCGTGAGATTCAGGTATAGACGGATTGTTGCCTGGTTTGTTTGGTAAATTCTTTTCATTTTAGACATGGATATTTTTTTTGATTATATAAGTTTTTCTGTTGCAGAATGATTTCTTGTTGAGGCGTTACTCCGTGATAATTCTTGATGAAGCCCATGAAAGAAGCTTGAACACAGACATTCTAATTGGGATGCTTACTCGAGTCATCAAAATCCGACAGGAATACTACAAGGAGCAACAAAAGGTTCTTCAATCTGGAGGTATAGTAACCTCAGAAGACCAAATTATCATGCCACTTAAACTTATCTTGATGAGTGCGACTTTGCGAGTGGAAGATTTTGTATCGGGAAAAAGGTTGTTCCCTAATATACCTCCGCTTATCGAAGTTCCCACTCGACAGTATCCTGTAACTATTCATTTCTCCAAGAAGACTGAGATTGTTGATTATATTGGTCAAGCCTATAAGAAAGTGATGTCGATTCATAAAAAGCTACCACAAGGAGGAATACTTGTTTTTGTAACTGGGCAGAGAGAAGTTGACTACTTATGCGAGAAGCTACGTAAATCTTCAAAAGAATTTGTCATACAATCTGCTAAAAGAGATGCTTTTGCGAAGAAGAAAGGCGATGATGGTTCATTTGGGGGTGTTGACATGAAGGAGATTGCTGAAGCATTTGAGGATGCCTCTAACAATGAAAATTACTGGTTTAAATTTCATGGAGAAGATCCTTCTGACGTTGGTACTGGTAAGGATGATGATTTTGAAGAAGACATGTATGAGTCTGATGAAGACAGTGACTGGGAAACTGTAGATGACGGCCTTGCAAGTACATTTGTAGAGGAAGAAAAACTAAATGCTCTTCGTGCAGCGTTTAATGCTTTGGCAAATAAAAACGGATCTGTATCTGCTGAGTCAACAAAGCCCATTGCAACAGAAAATCAAGAGGTTAAGGAGGAAAAAACCACATTTTTGCCAGGAAAATTACGTGTTCTTCCACTTTATGCGATGCTATCTCCAGCTGCACAGCTCCGAGTGTTTGAGGAAGTTGAGAAAGAAGAACGACTCGTGGTTGTGGCAACTAATGTAGCAGAAACTTCTCTCACTATTCCGGGTATAAAATATGTGGTTGATACAGGTCGGGTTAAAGTGAAGAATTATGATTCTAAGACTGGTATGGAAAATTATGAGGTAGATTGGATTAGTCAAGCTTCGGCTAGTCAACGAGCTGGAAGAGCTGGACGAACTGGACCTGGTCACTGTTATCGTCTCTATTCGTCTGCAGTTTTTAGCAATATCTTTGAGGAATCTTCGCCTCCTGAAATCACGAAAGTCCCTGTTGATGGAGTCGTTCTTCTCATGAAGTCTATGAACATTCCAAAGGTAAGACTTTTGTAGGCATTATTGTCAATAGACTAGATCTCTTTCTTCCATCTGTTTAATGAATCTCTGCCTTCTTCTACTTCTAACAGGTTGAGAATTTCCCGTTTCCAACTCCACCTGAGCCATCAGCTATTAGAGAAGCAGAACGATGCTTAAAAGCTCTAGAGGCTCTCGACAGCAATGGAAGATTAACGCCATTAGGAAAGGCTATGTCTCACTACCCCATGAGTCCACGTCACTCAAGAATGCTTCTCACAGTCATCGAAATGCTAAAGGAGGCCCGTAATTACTCACGGGCAAATCTTGTCCTTGGATATGCTGTTGCGGCAGTAGCCGCATTGAGCTTACCTAACCCTTTGATAATGCAGTTTGAAGGAGAGAAGAAAAACGAGTCCAAAGATGCTGGCATTACCGTCAAGCAAGAAGAAAAACAACAGAAAAGGGAGCGGAAAGAGAAGATCAAAGCTGCTCGGGACAAGTTTTCGAACCCGAGCAGTGATGCTTTGACTGTAGCTTACGCGTTGCATTCCTTTGAGATCTCAGAGAATGGCACGGGCTTCTGTGAGGCGAACGGGTTGCACTTGAAGACCATGGACGAGATGTCTAAGCTCAAAGATCAGCTTTTGCGACTTGTTTTCAGCTGTTGTAAGCCTTCCAAAACCGAAGAAAACTTCTCATGGACTCATGGGACTATACAAGACGTAGAGAAGTCATGGAGAGTCACTGCTTCATCTTCCTCAAGAAGTCCACTTTTGCAGATCGAAGAAGAGCTGTTAGGAGAAGCCATATGTGCGGGATGGGCAGACCGTGTAGCCAGAAAGACCAAAGCAACGGAATATCAAGCCTGTGCGGTTCAAGAACCTGTTTTCCTGCACCGTTGGTCGTCTCTCATAAACTCAGCTCCGGAGTTATTAGTCTACAGTGAGCTCCTACTCACCAACAGACCGTACATGCACGGAGCGACGCGGGTTAAACCAGAATGGCTGGTGAAGCATGCAAACTCTCTCTGCGTGTTTTCCACGCCGCTCAAGGACCCAAAACCATATTACTTGAGTGAGGAGGATAGGGTTTTGTGCTGGGTGGTTCCAAGTTTTGGTCCTTATAATTGGGAGCTTCCAGCTCACAGTGTGGCAATAACAGAGGATAGAGACAGAGCAGCAGCTTTCGGATGTGCTCTACTTCAAGGAGAGGTATTACCCTGTTTGAAAAGCGTAAGGGCATTGATGGCTGGTAAACCTGAAACGTTGTTGGAAAGAGAAGCTTGGGGCTTAGAAAGAGTTGGGAGTTTAGTGAGAGTTTTAACAGAGAAGAAGATTGATAGTTTGGAGAGTTTGAGAAAGAGTTGGGAACAGAATCCAAATGTGCTTTACTCGGACATTGAAGTTTGGTTTCAGAAAAAGTTTCGTCATCGTGTTAAAGGACTTTGGCAGACAATGCTACTAGAGGCTCACGTTGGTAGAGGTCAAACGAGATAAATGTTCTCATATTGTTTTCTACACCTGTTGATTTATGTTTGTATCTCCCAAAAAAAAGGAGAAAATTTTTGTTAGAAACATAGTGTAACAGCAACATTTCATGGGTAATACTTTTTCTTTGTCCAAGAATTCGATTTAATGTTTTTAACTTGGGTCGACGATAGATCGATGCAGATAGGAAGTATTCAAAACTTCTATATGTACTCAGAAGTATTCCTAAATCATTTTACATATATTTGAATCTCGAAAACCAATTTTACCCTCCACGAATTTACTAAATCAATTTCTCTCCATGTATTATACCGTGTACGAAACCGATTAAATCAAGTGTAATACCGGTTTAATGTGTACGAAAACCAAACATGATTATACCGACCCGCTTGTTAACTCAACTCGATGTCATATCCTATTTTTCTTTCTGTATACGTTACCTGATTTTCTTCTTTGATCGCAACCATATTGACTATTAAGGAGAAGATCAAGGAAATCGAAGATGAGGTAATCTTTTGGTTTTTTGATAGTTCAAGTGTGCTCTCTGTTGATGCATAGAACTATCAATTCGAGCTATCTCTTCTTCTTCAATTAGTTGTGAATCAATAAATAGTTTATTTAATTTAAAATAAGGTTGCAGATGGGTAGGACACAAAAGAATAAAAAGCTACTACACATCATCTGGGTTTGTTGAAGGTAACATGTTCTCCGTAGAAGTTATTGATTATTTTCAGCTTGCTGAGAATTTTGTTGTTGAAATGTTTTGTAGCTTTAAGGTTGGGGTTGAGCTGTTTATGCTCATCATATGCGAATTATTATGCGAACCATTAGCTTCTGTCTTTGGTTCATATTGTAGGCCAAACTTGCTAAGCTAAGGAAGGATCTCGATTACTCGTCACTCCTACGAATTCGACGATCTCCTTCGGATCCGCACAAATTGAATCCAATTTTAGGGATTTAGGGTTAGGGTTCTAAAAGATTTGAAGATTTTGTTTACAGTTTCGATTTTGGTCGATTATGATTTTTAGTGGGTATTAAAGTTATGGTTAGTCACGGTTACTCTTAATGTAAACTAATTATGATTTAATTGGCCAATTATAATTTTGTTTACGAGAATCTAATTCGATGTAGAGGGAAATTGATTTAGTAAATTTGTAGAAAGGGAAATTGGTGTTCGAAATTTAAATATGTGTAAATTGATTTATGAATAGTTTTGAGCATAGAAATTTTGAATAGTTGATCTAAATAGTCGACCTTTCAATTTTTAAGGTGAGCTACGAAACTAGGTGCCCACAGCCCACACTTGTGGCTAAATCCACTGACTCAGGATCAATGAAAAGACAATAATACCCCTTATCTCGATAGTTTCTATATGGGTACAATGGTAATTTGGGACCACCGAGACAACAGATTTGAGGGAAAAGCAGTGGGAGAAAGGATCTGGTATTGAAGTTAAACCAAAGAGCTTCTCTCTTTATTATATAACACTCTCTTCCTTTCTCATCTTCTTCATCGTCAAACTTCACAAACCAAACACAACAACAATATCTCAAAGGGCTAAGAGTGTTCTTCTGATATTTATTCGGTCAACAAAAAATGAGTTCTGCGAGCAAAGCATGGTTGGTGGCAGCAAGCATCGGAGCCTTAGAAGCATCCAAAGACCAATTAGGCATGTGTCGATGGAATTACTTGCTCCGATCTCTTAATCAACGCGTCAGGAACAACCTCAGGTCCGCTTCTCAGGCCAACAGGTTCGCTTCTTCTTCCGCCGCCCTTGCTTCCGGTAAGAAAAATGAGACGGCGAAGCAGGCTGAGGAGTCTCTAAGGACGGTTATGTATTTGAGCTGTTGGGCTCCTAACTAAAAATGAATAGATGATCGAGATTGGATTGGACTAACTCGGCAGAATCCCGACACATTTCCTCCATGAAGCTATATCAAATTGGAGACGTGATATCGGAATATCTAAAGACCCTAAAATCAGAGAAAATTCGGTATAAGCGCCATTGATTTTGGGGCTTGGGCTGGATCGTTCTGGAATTCAATGCAAAAATGATGAATTTTTTTATAGAAAGAATGTAGATAGATGATGAATTTCGGATGCAATAAGATTTAATGTTGTATCTACCAAAATCAAATACATTACCTTCAAAAATTAAGAATGAGTTGCCGATTGTTTCTTTCAAATCAATAGATAACAATACAAAATTAGATAATTAGAGGAAAAAAAGAAAGAAAAAGTTTTGAGCCTAAATCTATGGAGCGTAATGACTAAAAACGACAGAATACAAAGTTTGTTGCTGTTCTAAAAACAAAAAAAAAAACACTTTCTTTTTGTACACTTTTCTCCGAAATCGTATTATTCGAGTGAGTGAAAAGGTATATAGAGAGGTTTGTGTGCGAGAAACACTGGTGTTTCTTAAATGGGCCGAGCCCACTGGATTATCGTTAATGGGCTGGGCTGAGACTATTATACGTCAATAATCAATCCCGTCGCGGTGGTTCTCAGCCATGGCGATCGTGGCCGTAGCCGCTCTCTTCCACGCCCGGTTCCCTCTTCTCCTCCGTCGCGCTGCCCCTTCTCCGTCTTCTTTTATTTACTATCGCAGGCCTGTTCTATCAGATCGTAGTTACCGATTACGGTCGATTCTCTGTTATTCATCGTCCGACGGCGGAAGTATCAGAGGCGACTTTGGTAGTGTTGACGATTCCAGTAGCATTGTTTCGGATATTCAGAGCCCTAATTACTTGAATTTTACCGATGAAGAATTGATGAAGCAATGCAGATTGGAGACCTTCAGAGTTTCTGGACCTGGAGGACAACACCGGAACAAACGTGACTCCGCCGTTCGTATTAAACATCTCCCCACCGGAATCGTAGCCCAAGCCGTCGAGGATCGTTCACAGCATAAGAACCGCGCTTCTGCTCTGAACCGGCTTCGTACTCTCCTCGCCATCAAAGGTTTTCGATCTCTTCTCCCCGATTTCTTCTTTGAAACTGTAAAAATTCTCACTTTGCTTATTTAATTTTCCAGTGAGGAACAAAGTGGACATTGATGCGTATTCTCCTCCTCCGGAGCTTCTTCAGATTCTACCTCCCAAGTCCACTATCAGAACTTCTTCTGGTTCACAGATTGGTCCCAACAATCCTAAATTTGTACCTGTATGACTCTCTTTCTCGCCTTACCTCTTGCTCTTATCTACCCTCTACCTCTCTTACGCATTTGTCTTTTACAGGGAATGCAAGCTTTACTTGACGTTATTGCTGCTTCTGACGGTTCCATAGCCGATTCTGCCAAAATACTGGGGTAACAAAGCCTTCTTGAGCCTGTAAAGTCACTCAGATATCCAGTATATCGTCTTTCCCTAACTTCGAGTCATATCTTTACTGTATGTTCTTATTTTGTTTTTCAGTTTGAGCACTGGTGGATTATCTCGTTTGATACTCTCCCATGATGGTCTTCGTATGGCAGTCAATAGCATGAGAGCAGCCAAGGTACTTTATTACTCTTACACCAATCTAATTCCTCTGTTATGAGGATTATGCCAACAAGGTACTCATACCGCAAAGTGTTTCTCTTTTAGTATACAGCGAACTGACACTATGTTTTTTATGCTTCCTCCTTTCTTCTAGAGTTGCATATCTATTCATGATCGGTGATTGCTGCATTGTTTTATAAGTTTGCTTAGGCTGGTATATCATGACTGTTATTCGAACTTTTAACATGCTAACTAGTTTCTAACTCTTTTTTTTCTGAGCTCTCAGGGAATGAAGCCTCTCAAATAGTTGGGATGTATCACCTAGTGTAACATGATGTTCGGGCTATTCATCTATTGTATTTGAGTAGCTATTGTAGCACAGCGATTACTTTTTTCATGTACCATATTTTGTATACAAAAACAAAGGTGAAATATTGAGTTCATTCTTAACATTTATTCTTCTAACATCATAATTATAGTCATGTGTTCTGAGATGATATACTATAGGTTTTTCAAATGTTTACTGTAATTTTCCACCCACTCTTGCTGTGGTCGTGGCAATGTGGTCTCTTCTTGTACTTACACAGTGAAGAACATGAAAGTTTAGGTTTTAATGGATCATTACTTGGCGTGAGGGTATTTCCCTTTAGAAGACATGAAAGTTACTTTGTGATATAGCTCTAAAGAGTTGGCTCTCAACTACTACGGCTTAGTGTTCCTCTGTTTATCTTCTTTTCATTCTGAAATGAGCTGCAGTGGCTGTGTTTGCACGTATATCACACGCTTAAATTTCTGGTCAATGGAGCATATGACGAAAAATCGGTCACTGCCTGCACGAATGTTCTCAGGTATATTGGACATTGAAAAATAGCAAAAAAAGAGTTTGATGCAAAAGAATCAGATTCTTGTAGAATGAGGTTCCCTTCTTCCCCACAATAGGAAAAGAAACAACTTTTATGGAGTTGACTCTTGAGAGAAATTTTGTTTATTCATATCTATCTAGAAAACAACAAGAGTAAGAGTCTAGTGGGTGCATTCTGACTCACTCCTTAAATATTTTAAACATCGATCTGAATTCTGAAGTTGTGCTCGACAGAGTAAGATTCCTTCACTTCTTTTGGAGTAAACAGCGACTATTAACCTTCCTTTTTACCTCTGTTATGAATCGTAAGATTCTTACAATGGATTAGTTTATGCAAATTTCTAAAAATCTTTGAGTACTGATCAGCTTTGGTGAAAATCTCATGTCAATACCATACTCAAGAAGAAAGCAGGTGTGTTTGTCAATGTTCGTTTTTTTAGTAATAAAGCCCTTGTAGCATCTCTGTAAAATGAGTAAGTGACTTTGACTTTCATTTGGCCTGAGCCCTGTTTAAAAACTATTTGCAAGGATAATTCCTTACTTTAAGTTGAAAGAAAAGATCTGATTCCTCAGCATCCTTACTTGTGATTTTAATTTCTTTTATTGGCAACTTTTCTCCTCTTGGTCCTTATGTCTAATTGTAAAAACTCATGTATATAATAGACTTCGTTACAGAAACAGTTGTTATAAGAGTTCCAACATTCAATAGTGGCATTTACTCTATACATACAATGAGGCTTGAAATATCCGCCAAGTTTCGGCAAGTTCTAGGCCTAGCCAAGGATCATGCATCTATTGGCAGAGCTATTGTACAAAACTACAATGAAAAAGCCTTTTTTGACATTGAAGTGGCAGTGGTTCGAGCCACTAGCCATGATGATTGTCCTGTTGATGACAAAACCATGCATGAAATACTCTTCCTTGTCTCTAACACTTCAGGATCGATTCCTTTTCTTGCTGAACAGATCTCACGCCGTCTAGCCAAGACAAGAGATTGCTTAGTTGCGGGTAAAACTCTGTTACTCTTTCACCGTCTCTTACGTGGTAGCAGTCGCAGTATCGAGCAGCAATTGCATATTGCACATACCTCTGGTCATCTCCAAATAGGTTGTTGCTGGTTCATGATGAGTCTGAATCCTCCATCATATGCTTTTCTGCAGAACTATGTAGATTATCTCCAAGAAAGAGTTGGATGGATCATCAACCAAGCTGGTAAGCTCGAACCTGTTATGCCTGGTGGTTCAAAGTTTAGCCGTTACAAAGAGAAATCCATGGATTTGGTGTTTCACATCTTACCAAAGTGCCAGGAGTTCATTGCACAGGTGTTGAAGTGTTCACCAGTCAATGTCTGGCCTATTAATAACCTGGTTCAAGCAGCTACAGGCAATATCTTGAAAGAGAGTTTCCAAGTTTACATGACATATACTGATGGAATATCTACGCTTATTAACATGCTCTTTGATCTTTCAAGACCTGCAAGAGATTTAGCTTGTGGAATGTTGAGAAAAGCTTCTCAACAGTTTCAAGATCTTCACATCCTATATGAAAAATGTAGAGGATTTGCCGGAATGAAGAGCTTGGATTACCCATCTGTACAAGCCATTACCATGGATCATATAGTAGCGTTAGAGGAATGCTCAAGCTATGGAGGTAAAAGAGGTTTCTCTCTCTCCACCAAGCTAAAAGATCCAATTACCTGCAATCAACAAAAAGAAAAACAGCATTGCGCCAGTTTCTCATCTTCCAGTCCTTTCTCCTTTCCAGTGGAGACCAAAATAAGCATGGTTTGGGTTGTCTTTGACAATGAAGATGGTGAAGAATCAGAAAACGCAAAGACAAAGCATACAGAAAATGTTCTTGATCACTCACCTCAACAAAAAATCATATGAAAGTTGCAGAAGGCAGATAGAGGTCTCTGATCAGTGAGACTGTCTTTATGATTTAGGTTTTGATTACATAATACTATTGTTTCCAATTTACATAATACCAATGAATTCATTATACATTGTTTTTCAGGTTAAGTTATATAGTGGTTTTGCATATTTACAGTGTTACAAGTTTAATTGAGAAAAAAACAAAGCATGAAAGTACTTCAAGCCTAGTATTGATTCTGCAAAAGTAAATTTTCGTTTTATAATCGATTTTCTAGAATCGAGCTCTGATGAAAAATAACCACATTTATCTTTTGCCGCTCTGTGATTACATAAACGAATTATGATCTACTCTTTTTTTCTTTATAGAAAAGAAAAAGATTTGTCCGACTATTGTTTGGATTGGACCAAACAATGCAAAAGAAAAATGGTACATTCATAGGACTTTCCATTATAATAGGACCTTCTTAGAAACCAGAATAATAGGCCCAATATATCTATATATTTGGTCTTGTACACGAAACTCCTGCACTAGATTGACATGAATTGTCTCGAACATTACAGAAGACCCTCAAAAGTCTTTAAACCAAGCTTACGTGGAACAACTTAATTGGAGGGCAGCCATAGCTAAAAGCTAGATCATTCTTAATTTCTCTTTCCAAGACTATTGAGTAAAAAGGAAAGTAAATAAAGCGCAAGAATGTTCGAGAATCTGTCGTACTCTTCACTTCATAAGACGCGTCTATAAATTCACTAGACTTAGACACTTGTAGAGAAGTGAATAAACAAGAAGGTGATCACTACAAGTAATAACCATTACCATTCATCGTTTGCCCCTTTTGCAAGAAAAGTCGCCATTAACCAAAGATGAAGCAAATCCATGTTGCTTTGTTAGGTTTTTTCTTAATAACACTATTCCTCGCAAAGATAGAAACAACTGAAGGGTCATCTGTATTCGATACTCCGGCGAGTCTACTATCCGATGTCTGGCGAGATCGGTTTCCTGATCCTTTTCGAGTCTTGGAGCAAATTCCATTAGGTCTTGAGAGAGATCAGAGTGTGACTTTGTCTCCTGTACGAGTGGACTGGAAAGAAACACCAGAGAAGCACGTGATCAGGCTCGATGTTCCTGGAATGAAGAAAGATGAGGTGAAGATAGAAGTGGAAGAGAATAGAGTTGTCCGAGTAAGTGGAGAAAGGAAACGAGAGGCAGAGAAAGAAGGAGATCAATGGCATAGAGTGGAGAGGTCTCATGGGAAATTCTGGAGACAGTTTAGGATGCCTGATAATGTGGATTTGGACTCTGTCAAGGCCAAGCTTGATAACGGTGTGCTCACCATTACCATCAACAAGCTTTCCCCAGAAAAAGTTAAGGGTCCAAAGGTTGTTGACATTGCGTTCGAAGAGGATCAGACAGGCAAACACAGTTCTGCTTAACTGGTTGAATCAAGGACTGTGGTTGATGTGTGCAAAATCTGTGTAATCTTGTTTTCTGTATGTAAGTCCCAGTTCTGCTTAACTGGTTGAATCCGGGACCGTGGTTGATGTCTGTAAAACCTGTGTGATCTTGTTTTCTATATGCGAATAAATTTTTATAACACGTCTTTATATTGCCTACTTGTTTATCGCTCATATTCCCAATAAAGCCACATGAGGAATTGCTAGAGAGCTTCAAGATAGTTGCTGATGAGTACCAATGCTTAGCATAAAGAGACGTACCCCTCTCACCACGTGTTAAATCCTCCGTGGACCTGTAAAATTCAAAGAAAATGCCAAGAAAAGATTATGTTAATAGATAAATTTTTGCTGGAATCACAGAAATAATAATATGACAACAAAATCAAAGATACATTTGCAAGACTTACATTCTTAACAAGCAGCATACTGTTTCTTGGATTATCGCCTAATAGTTCTCTTCTCCGAAGAGTACATAACATTACCATAACAGCTTTGTTTATAAGTAAGAGTATAACCTGTGGAGAGATCAATGAAAACATTTTCCGCTTGCACAGTTTCTGAGGCCATATATGTCCAGTGTAAATCGATGCAGGAAGCTCGCCGTTAGAAAGCTGAGGGCAGCTTTATCAGTGTCATATGGAAATCCTAGGGGCTAGGACCTTCCATAAGTGTCGGAAAGAGAGTATAGACTGTCAAGTACCATATATATTTCCATGGTCTGCGGATGCGATTTGTCTAGAGAATAGAATTGATGGACTTCGTTATCAATCTCAATCCAACTACAGCCTGGGGTTTTATAAGCATTTTGGTGCTTGATCTTCTTTCTAGCTCTGCGTGCTTCTTCCCAATTACCCATCTCTCCATATAAATTAGCCATCATAGCTACGTATCCTCCATTGCTAGGATTTAAAGAAACCAGATTTTTAACAGCAACTTCAGCCAAACTTAGACGGCCATATTTCTTACAAGCATTGAGCAATGAGCCCCAAATTGCCTCATCAGCTTTCATCTTCATCGTGGACATTGCTTCCAAAGCTTCATCGAACCGACCTGCCCTGCCTAGAAGATCTATTAGGCAGCCATAGTGCTCAATCCTTGGCTCAATACCGAATCTGTTTGTCATCAAATCAAAATAAGCACGGCCTTCTGATACCAAACCACCATGGGTACATGCATTAAGAAGACCTATAAAGGTAATGTGATCTGGCTTCGTACCTTTAATGTTTAACTTCATCATTTCTTCAAACACTGATATGGCTTCTTCGCTTCTACCATGAAGGGCAAAGCAATTAATCATGGAATTCCAAGCTGTTAAACCTTTCTTGGAATTCAACTTAAAAACAGAGCTTGCTTCCTTCAAATTGCCACATTTTCCATACAAGTCGACCAAAGAATTTGAAACAAACAGATCAGAAGAAAGGTCATGACGGCATGCAAAAGCATGAATCCCTTTAGCCAGCTGAAGCGTACCAGTTTGAGCACAAGCAGAGAGGACACAAGCTAAGGTAACCTCGTTAGGACGTATATGAGGCTCACAGATCATCCTTCTTAATAGATTAATGGCTTCGACAAAAAAGCCATGGGTACAAGCAGCAAGAATAGCATTCCAGGAAGGAACATCACGCTCTGGCATTTCATCAAAGAGAGCAACAGCATTGGAGATATCACCGGACCTAGCATATCCAGAAAGCATAGCAGTCCAGGAAACAACGGTTTTCTCAGACATTTCGTCGAACAGCTTCCTTGCAAGAGGAATGTGAGCAACAGAAGAGGCGTAAGCATGAAGAAGAGCAGTTTGAACAACGACATAGAGATGAAACCCGGATTTTAACAAGTGGGCATGCACCAAAGGAGTAGAGAAAGCAGAGGAAAGATGTGGTGTGGATTTCAGAACAAGTGGGTAGATAAAGTGATTAGGACGAGGAAAAGAGCTGTTAACCATGAGACGAAAAAAGGAGAAGGCTGAGAAAGCATGAAGTGGGAGAGAAGAAGAGTAAGCCGTTAAAACCGCGACGTAGAGATGCGTATTGGGGAAAGAGAAACGATCGAAGATAAACCGAGCGTATGAGAGATTACGGAGACGAAGAGTACAAAAACGAAGAAGCTTGAAACAGAGGAAAGGTGAATAATTTAGTCCAGAGACGATGAGATATGACTGAACTTGCTTTAAATGATTCAACTGTGTCGACTTGGAGATCGCGGCGGTGACAAATTGATTCACAAACTGCCCCGCCATGTTGCGACGGCGCGTGAAGGTAAGTTTCAGTCAAACAATTGTGTTACACGTGTCCCCATGTGCTCTTCCACCAAACGTGAAGAGAGAGATAGATGGCTAATAGTGTATGCTTCGTCTTTTTTCTCTCCGAGTCCATCGTTTTCTTCTTCACTTTCTCCGTTTTTATCGTCTCTCTTCTCCAAATTGATGGATTTAAGGATTCCCCACTCGATCTAATCTAATCTAACTCTCCTTCATTAAATTTTCCAACAGATATACAATAACGTATTTTTATACATGACACGCAAACATCATTGAAGGTGATGCAGATTCAGACATATCTCTTTGATTCGGATCTCGATTTTGATGGGTCTCTCTTTTCTATGTCCTGTTTTTGATTTCTCACCTGTGTCTGTCTAAATTTTATATATACACATACATACCACATACATATACATTGTATTTGTTTTCAATCAATCAAATGTCTGGAATTTGGAGATGGAGGAATCTAAAGTCCTTAGCTTTACATGCTCGTTCGATTTCACCTATTACCAATCATACGCATCTCTATCCTCTGGAATTGGGATTGCCTCTCCGCCGTATTCAAGAACGATTCAAATCGGAGCAAGGCGGCGGAGGAGGTGGGGGCGATGATTTTCCGGTCCCTATGACACGCCGGAAGTTAAGAGCAGAGCCGAATTGTCCTCGTTGTTCAAAACAAATGGATCTTCTCTTCTCAAACCGTCAATTCCCTACTTCTAATCTTCTTCACCGTCCCGATGATTCCGATTCTGCCGCCGGCGAGAAAACCAATTTTCAATCTGTCAATTTCTGTCCGACATGCAAAACCGCTTATGGAGTCAACCCTCATGGCGTCTCTCCTCTTCAAGGAACATTCATCGAGATCGGTCGTGCACAATCACCAACCGCTACCAATATTACTTCCAAATCCACCAGGAAACAACATTCAAAGAACCCAAATAATGGATTCAATTACAGAAACAAGCTCAGATCTTCATTCTGGGATACACTCAGATCTTATGGCGCCGAGCCACCTGAGGACTGGTCTCCACCTCCTCCTCCTCCTCTAAACGCCTCTCCTCCAAACAACATTGCTCCAGCCTCTGACGGTGCCGTCAAAATGGATACTTCTCCGTTAACCGATGCAGCTGATGATGTTAGTCGATGGGGCGGAGCTAGTTTGGGCAGAGACTTTCCTACTCCAAAGGAAATTTGCAAATGGCTTGACAAGTTCGTCATTGGCCAAAGCCGCGCCAAGAAGGTTCTGTCTTCTTACTTAACACCGGAATTACTACTTATCCTTGATCATGTTCTGACGTGGTGCTCTCGAATTTTGATTGTAGGTGATCTCGGTCGCTGTGTATAACCATTACAAGAGAATATATCATACCTCTATGAAGTACGGGTTGGTTCATCCATTGTTTATTCTCCTGCCTTTGTTACATGATCGTACGCATTATCACCGTAAATCCAAATGATGGTCTATTGTGGTATAAAGGTTTGTGTTGGAAGCTGACATTGTGGACCTTGAATACTAGGTTAGCAGCACAACCCATTGATGATGACGATAATGTAGAATTAGATAAGAGCAATGTTCTCTTGATGGGGCCTACTGGATCTGGTATGAGCTTTGTGTTTTTCTGATAAGTATTCTATTCATTACTGCCAATTTACACTCTCCGTGCTGACTATGACATGATTGTTTATTTAATTTTTGGAAAATAGGGAAGACTTTACTCGCGAAGACTTTGGCTCGGCTTGTAAATGTTCCTTTTGTCATTGCTGATGCAACTACACTCACGCAGGTTTGATTATAAAATTATAATGTTCTATATTCGTATAAGTTCATGATTCTCAGCACTTCAATCGTAGGGTTGAAGAACTTTTAATGGCTTTTTGGATCTGAATCAGACATATTAGTTAGGCATAGCTCTTGGAAGTATGGTCTTTTATGTTGCTCTGTGACTCAGCTTTTGTGTGGTGTCTTTACAGGCTGGCTATGTTGGTGACGATGTTGAATCAATCCTTCATAAGCTACTAACGGTACCGCTCATTATCAAGTCGCAACTAACATTCCTAGAAGACTTTTTCTCTTGTTGGATTATAGAAGATTCCCATATGACTTGTAGGTAGCTGAATTCAACGTGCAAGCAGCACAGCAGGGAATAGTCTACATTGATGAAGTTGATTAAGATAACGAAGAAGGTCAGTATGCAAGACATGATAACTCCTGAACTCAATAAGAACAAGATAATTGGACCTTATGCTTCTTGGACTCTCCCTGCTACAGGCTGAGAGTTTAAACATTAGCAGGGATGTTTCTGGGGAAGGTGTCCAACAGGCACTTTTAAAGTTACTGGAAGGCAGTGTAAGTGTATCTTACCCTTTAATGCATCTACTGAAATCATTGTTCAAGAGACATGAGGCCCTTGCATAGCAGTTATATAGTGTAGGCTTAAGTGATCCTCAATAGAAGGAAAGGTTATTGATATGACTTGAAACGCATGCGATCATATACGTTACTAGGCCATATACACATGTGTGTTACTTCTGAGGCTCTTTACCCAGAGTAGAATGGTTCTGGATTGATGTGTTTCATCTGTAGTTATCACTGGATCTTCTTCCTTCTGTTTTCCAGATCGTAAATGTTCCAGGAAAAGGAGCTAGGAAACATCCACGGGGGGACCATGTGCAGGTTGGAGCCAGAAATTTATAGCTGACCTATTATTTTGTAGTTTCATTTCACATCTAAAATTATTGTTTACTCATATTATTGCATTGTTTGATGTCCTATGAAATACAGATAGACACAAAAGATATCCTCTTTATTTGTGGAGGTGCATTTATTGACCTCGAGAAGACCATTGTAGATAGGTAATGCTTCTGTTCTATTTCAATACATTGGTTGCTTTGTTTTGACGTTGATCAGCTTCTTTAATGCTTTGCCAGACGACAAGACTCATCAATTGGTTTTGGAGCTCCTGTCCGTGCCAACATAGCTACCAGTGGAGCGACCAGTGGTGCATTAACTTCATCTTTGCTAGAATCGGTAAATCCTTAAAAAATTTAGTTAAGCTTCTGTTTCCCTATCTAAATACTTCCCATCCTGAAAAGAGATCTTAGTTTTGGAATGCCGGCTGCATTTCAGGTTGAGAGTTCCGACCTGACAGCATATGGCCTTATACCAGAGTTCGTAGGACGCTTTCCCATATTAGTTAGTTTGTCTGCTCTAACAGAAGACCAGCTTATTCGGGTAATTTAACATTTTTCATAGTTTGTAATTTATGATGTATTTTTAGTACATCTTTTTATTGCTCATGTTGCTGCTTCAGTGCAGCTAGTGAGATCAAATTGAGATTGTGGTTGCCATCTTCGAGGCCTTGATTTTTAATTTGCGCTTCTCATATTAAAGGGTAGCTAATATTACCTTTGTTGTACACTGCAGGTGCTTGTAGAACCCAAAAATGCACTCGGTAAACAGTACAAGAAACTATTTAGTATGAACAACGTGAGCACCCTTGAAATATACACTTGCCAAGTTGGGCATGTAATAGTATTCAGATTTAAGTCTAAACCTTGAAATTTTGGTCCCTAAACCTGGATGAGCTGTTGCAAAATTTCAGGTAAAATTGCATTTTACTGAGAAAGCACTCGGGATAATTTCCAAGCAAGCAATGGTTAAGAATACAGGTGCGAGAGGACTAAGAGCCTTACTTGAAAGCATTCTTACTGAAGCCATGTTTGAGGTAACCTCAGCTACAGAAAAAATTGTGAAGCTTCTATACAAATCTTGCGCTCACACCTCTGTTACATTTGTTTACGCAGATTCCAGATGATAAAAGAGGAGATGAAAGAATCGACGCTGTCATTGTAGATGAGGAATCAACGGGTTCAGAAGCTTCCCGTGGATGCACAGCAAAAATACTTCGGGGAGATGGGGCTTTTGATCGTTACCTCATCGAAAACAAGTCGAAAGATGCCAAAGAAGTAACGGTATGACTGGTTAGAGTTTTTATTGGGTGGCCCTTGAGTCATAAATATTTTCTGTGATTCTCAGTGATTATAGTAGTCTCGTTCTTGGATCCACTGTTACATCGTGGTTGATGTTAAAACGATTTACTCTTCTGAAAGTATGATGAATAAGAGCAAGTAGTTATGTTTCTTACCAACACAACTCTTATCTGTTTCTTTACTACACGCGTGTTGTGTCTACTTTTGGCTATAATGATCACTGAAACCTGATGGGTGTAATTTTGCAGGTTGACGAAAGAGTAGGCTCGGGGAGAGCAATGAGTTTGTAAAGAATGAGAAAAGACCGGATTTAACATGAAGAGTTTCCTGATTTTTTGTAAAGAACAACATTCATAAAGTGCAAGAGGATTTATTCACTTTGTACCATAAAGTGTTAGATTTATCCACTTTGTACAATAAAACGTTAGCTTACAGTCTCAAAAGTTGAATTGTTACATAGAAAGAAGAATAGGATCGTGTAAAAACATCTGTAACTCTTGTGTTTCAAAATAACAAAATGTTTTTAGTTTGTCAGTTCATGTTGTTCCCTATTCTCGCGAATAACCAAACGAAGCCTTACTCACAATATCTAGATGATGCTCGACTACAATATCTAGCATATCTAAATGACTTCAGCTTTGATTGTGTCTCCACTCTCGTCCAAGGGGTGATTCAGAGGAGTTTTAGTCTCAGACTCATTATTCTCTTCCGGTAAAGTTGATTCCACACCTAAGAGTTAGCACTACAAGGTTCACTAGTGCCACAGATTCTTGTGATGTTTTGATTGGATGCAAATGCCATAAACTGTCTCAATCTTTTTGCAAATTCATCTGTAAGTAAGC
>JAKUCM010000091.1:0-67020 GCA_023374145.1 Lepidium sativum | reverse complement strand
TTTTTAATTATATTATATTTATATTATAAATGACCCCTTTTACTAAAGTTCACCATATGCTTCTCTAAGGATAGGCACGACACTGTGTATGAGTTATACCCAAAATCTTCCTTGACAATGAGAGTTGATATATAAATTGACAAAATGTATAGTTTGGTATTAATTTGACAATTTTGTGTAAGTTCATTATTTTTTTTTCCCATTTTCCCATTTCACAACTCCGAACTCTTAGCTCTATAGTGACTTCCTTCTTATTCTTCTTCTTCCACTAATGATATTAATAACTTCAGCCATAGACGGGCCCACATAGGAAGTTAGGGAAGGGTCAATTGATTTCGACTCAACGATTACGTAGGTGTTGTAATCTGGATACAAGAAGTTTTGAGAGGTGTTGTATGTTAGGATAAGCTATCGAAATAGATTATTATGTTAAGTAGTTATGTTTTAGGAATTATTTAAACATAAGTGTTTTTCTATTAAAATTATAATTAATCAAATCTATATAATGTGATAAAGTATCACATAATTTATAAAAATATTAAAAGTTTGAGAGTTTTGATTTAGAGTGATTTTCCAAAACTAATAAAAGAATGAGTTATTTATATTTCTTGATCTTAATCAAAGGTTTGAATTGATTCAATATTTTACCGAGTAAGGTACTAGGGAGATACTTAACTTGAATGGTTGATTCCAACGGAATACTCCACGTAATAGTGGAGGACATGGTGTTTTTAGTCATCCTAACGGAATACTCCACATCTCTTTTTCTAGTCGTTCATCTGGCGTTTTTGTAGCAATTAAGCTTATTGTTTCCAGATTTGTTGAGGTATTTGGACTTCTTTTAAACCAGCTTCTCAAATATATTTTTATCGAAATTCAAATGCTAATTAAAGAAAAAAAATTGCAGATCTATGTTGTTTTGATTTGCGATCCATGGTCGGTAATTCCTCCAAATGCATGAGATGCAAAACCAATTCGGATTAATATACCATCACCTATGCCGCCATCACAACTAGTGGCGGATCCAGGAATATTATTTACAGGGGGCAAAATATATAACATAATTATACCTTATTCAGGTTATACAAAAAGTGCAATGGTATTAACCGCTTCTTAGTTGGTTAGTATTAGTGCTAGATCCTTTTTTTAATATTTCTGAGTTTTTCCTTTCGCTTATTGTAAACTTTATAGTTTATAGTTAGGCTATGTTTCCGAAGATGTGTCATTAGCTGGCTTGTGTTTCTTACGTTTAGGCTTAGTTTCCGGTGATTTTCTTTTGCATTTGGCTCATGTATCTTGTGGTTGATGATATCCTCCTTAATGAATATTTAGACGACAAAAAATAAAATAGTTTAGCCAATAAATATAGTGACATTTATCTAAAAATTTTAACTACTTAATGAACTTATGAAACATAAAGACAATTTTCTTTTCCCACAAAATAATTTGTTAAATAAAATTCCGAAAATTATTTTGTATTTCACAAAAGGATCTTATAATATAGTAATTTAGGTCATTTGAGTTTGTGTACAATTTCAAAATACAATACAAGATTATCTATTGGATCATTTTTTGGACAAACTTAAGAAAGAAGAAAAATAAAATTGAAAAATATAGTAGAAATATTTTAGAGTTTTGATGATTTAATTGGTTTTTAGTTTGAATTTTAGGCATATAAATATGTTTAAAGAAACATTTTAGTAAAAAGAGATTTGATATTAGAAGGTGGGGGCAATTTTTTATTTTTCAAACCGTAACGTCATTTAAATTATACAAAATTTTATTTAACTAAACGAAACTAAAAGAAATTAGTGGGGGCAGGTGCACCCACACCATTCAACCTGCATCCGTCCATGATCACAAGAATGTTTTACTTAAAATCGTGGCAGCAATTGCACAACAAGTTAGCTAGAATAAAAGAACCAATTAGGAAAATAACTTATTTGATGAAAAAATTCTAGCTCTAAGAATTAAAATAATAAACAATCAGATATTGTTTTTCTTTCTCATCATCAAAATGTTCAAAACTACGCTGAACGAAATGTGCACATGTTTTAGTGCTAGCCACGAAAAACAGTTACGCGGATCCTTGATGGAATCTATCCATTGTTCTTATGCAACTTAGAGCACCTCGATCAATGAGTTTCTTCTTTTAAGTTTCTCAATAATAAAAGATTTAAAATTTTAATATAATATATTTTTTCTAATTAAATTTTAATTATATAAAAAAGATGAACCAATAAGTAAAAGACACATAATCACTTGAATCTCTTATTTTTCATTTCATAGTTTCTTAAATCTCTTATTTAAGAAACTCATCTTTTTCTCTCTCTTCTCTTATCATTATTTTTTATTTTTAATTCTTAAGATACCATGTTAAGATTTCCATTGGAAGTGGTCTTAGGATCCAGTGTGCTGGGTGAAATTCAATGTAAGTTCAATTTTTCAATTTTTATATTTAATTTTCTATATAATTTTACATAAAGTAATCTATGTAACACATTTTCTAAAACATTTTTAGATTGAGTTTTGTGGGGATTCCGTCTACAACAATAGAGCCTTTAGGATGTGGAAGTATGTATGAACACTTCCATAACAAGTTTTTTCTAATAATCGTCTCAAATAAATGAAGAGTCATAAAAAAAATGAAGAGTCAAAAATCTCGTGTGGAAAATCGACACTCATCACACCTTCAAGACGCTTGCTGTCGATAATAAATTTTGATTTCATCAATCTCCTCAAAGAAAAAATTTCTTATAGCAAAAAAAAAAACTTAGAAAAAATGACTGCAAAAAAATAAATAGAAAGAGCATTTTCTATATAATTTTACATAAAGTGATCTATTTAACACATTTTTAAAAACATGTTAGATCGAGTTTTGTAGGGATTTTGTCTACAACAATAGAGTGTTATACGTGTAAAAGGTTGTCCAATGGTTTCAGGTACGAGGATGGGGATAAGAGTTTTGATGTTTTGTGTAGTTCAATTTCTGAGCCATTTGACCATCAAAGTCATCTCAATCATCCTTTATACTACACTCCATCAAATATAGTTAAAGTATGCAATGGTTGCAAGTTGAAGGAGCAGAATATGCTTAATTGTATCGAGAATGATTGTAGATTTGACATATGTTTTACATGTGCCATTCTACCACAAGTGTGTAAAGCATAGAGTCGATGATATTCCCCTCTCACTATGTTATAGCGGAAAGGCAAATGGTAAATTGTGGTGTGACATTTGTGAGAAAGAAACGGATCCAAAGATATGGTTCTACATATGCAAAGATCACCTACTTAATTTGCATACAGAGTGTGTGCTGGGAAAAGGTACTCCATGTCTCATGCCAAGAAGCACAACAAAAGAAGCGGGCAAAGTTTATGAAGTAGTGCTGAATAATAGTATGTCTCCTCCATTCTGTAGTTAATTGCAAGTTGTATTGCATTTTTCCTATTATATTGAAGATATTTGGAACTCCAGATGAATACTATTGCATCGCAGGACTGTTCCATACAAAAATAAGGTCTTGTGTGGCTAAAAAACACTATAATAAAAAAAATTATTGAGCCTTAAATCTTCTTAAAAATAAAAATTCTTTGCACTATAAGATTCAAAATTTTTTTGTAGAATATTTTAAAATTTTCCTTTAAATTTTATAGAGTTTTTAACTTTTTTGGGTTTCCTTTTTTGAAAAATAAAAAAGAATTTCTAATATTTAAAGAAGAAAAGTTGTATAAAAAAATTCAAATGAGTCTTCAAAATTTTTGGGCCCTGTGACGGATCCTATGTCACACGTGTTAAAGTACGGCCTGATTGCATGTTTATATGTATGTTGTTATTATGCAGACCATAGAATACGCATCCAGTGCTCTTGTATATATCACCCAGCTGTTTCCGTAGTTTTCAGCCTCACGCTTGATAACAAAATCTTACCTTAAGAATGTAAAAATAATAATATTCTCACTCTTGTCTATCAGTTCAAAATTCGAAAACTAAAAACAAGAAAATTCCGATATAATGAATCATCGAGACTTTTGACTCGGAAAATAAAAAAGTTAATAATTTCACTTTGAGAAAGCTTTCACATGCCTTGCAAGTTATAACTATTTAAGTAATCACAACTAAAATTTTGTTTACTGATTAAATTACACCAAATATTTCTCTAGTTTAGAATTGAACAAGAAATTGACATGGTGGCTATGGTTTGTCACAACAAAAGACAAGCTTTGTTTTTGTTTTTGTTTTTAAATGCCACTAATACGAAGATTCAGTTTAAGCCTATGTCAAAAACTTTAGAAGTTCCCCCCTCCCCCCCTTGTATGTGTAGATTACAAATACCAAGCTTGCTTAAAAAAATTTCGAACTCTCGCTTTCCTAATGCCTTAATCATGATGTTAGCGAGTTGAGAATGTGTAGAAACGTGTTTCATTATAATACTGCCTCGAATAATCTCGTCTCGCGTGAAGTGACAGTCAGATTCAATATGCTTTGTGCGAGCACGAAACACAGGGTTCGCAACAAGTTGAATAGCATATATACTATCGGAGTGACGTATTACCGGATCAGAGTAGTCAATACCAAGTTAAGGGAGAAGTTCACGAAGCCAAAGTATTTCACTCACGGTGTCAACCATAGCTCGATATTCGGCTTCACCTGATGACCGAGATACACGATCATGTTTCTTGGTTTTCCAAGATAATGGCGAGCCACCTAGCTGTATGAACCAGCCGGTAAGGGAGCGACGCGTGAGAGGACAGCTAGCCCAATCTGAATCACACCATGCGGTGAGGCGGAGGTCAGTGTGTGCACGTAATAAGATGCCTTGCCCTGGGCTTTTTCTAAGATATCGAACAACTCGTAAAGCGGCATCCCAATGTGCTTGTTTCGGTGCTTGCATATACTATGACAAGATGTAAATAACATAGGAGATTTCTGGTCTGGTGTTGCCAAGATAGATTAGTCGACCAATCAAACGTCGATAAGCCAAAGAATCTTGTATAGTATTACCGCGTGCTAGCGTTATCTTGTATTTTTTGCTCGAGTGGGAAACTGACAGGAGTAGCACCAAGCATCTCTGTTTCAGAAATGATGTCCAGTGCATACTTTCTCTGGCACAAATACATACCTGTTGGATTTCTTGCAACTTCAATGCCAAGAAAGTAGCGAAGAAGACCCATGTCTTTCATATGAAACCGTGAGCTGAGATACGCTTTAAATTGATTTATGACAGCCAATGTACTCCCAGTAATGATCAAGTCATCGACGTACACAAGTACATGTAAAGAGTATGTTGTTGTGTCAAGTGTGAACAAAGAATAGTCTTTGACATTATGTTGAAATCCGTAGTCCTCTAAAGTTGTACACAATTTTTCAAACCAACACCTTGGGGCTTGCTTGAGGCCATAAAGAGATTTGTGTAGACGACATACCTTGTTTTTATCCTTAGTCTTGAAACCCGGAGGGAGTTTCATGTAGACTTCTTCATGAAGATCACCATGAAGGAAAGCATTATGAACATCCATTTGATGCACTTCCCAATCACGAGTGACAACTTGTTGTAGAAAAGCTCTTATTGTAACCATTTTTGCAACTGGTGCAAAGGTTTCATTGTAGTCGATGCCTTCAGTTTGATTGTTTCCCAACACCACAAGCTGAGCTTTATGTCTTTCTAGAGTGCCATCAGCTTTATATTTAAGGCGAAAAACCCATTTGCAACCGAGAGCTACCTTTCTCGGAGGCAAATCCTCAATTGTCCAAGTAATCAAATTCTCTAATGCAACCACTATATCCTTAACTGCATAGCGCCAATTTTCATCCAAGAGAGCTATGTTATATGACTGTGGTTACTCAGCGAAAGTAATAGCCAAAATATATGCTTGATATGCTGTGGAGAACTGAGAACTGGATAAGAAATTATCAATTGGAAATGGCGTTACCGAGGGATGTGGAGAATGAAAAAGAGTGGAGATATAGTCTGCCAGCTTCGTTGGTTGTTTCTTTACTCTTAAGCCACGACCTAATTGCTAAGGTTCATGCTCATTTGTTGTTGGTAAAACATCGGATACAGAAACTGCAGGTTCTGGTGGTGAAGTAGTTGTTGGAGCTGCAGGTGGTGTAGCCGTTCGAGGGTCTGTTTCGGAAATTTCCTCATCGTGTGTTGATGATGATGATGCAGAAGTTGCAGATTGTTCTGAATCTGATTGAAATGGTGGCGAGTTTGGTGTAGGAACCAGTGAGATATTGGTATCTTGAACCACATGTTCAATTTGTATTGCTTGTTCTGTAAGCAATTCTGTAACATTAGGAATGGTATTAACTTCAGGTGGTGATGCAGAGTGGTGTTGTGATGCAATAGATGGCAAGAGATCGTCATCATGAAGAAATTGTGTCGGCTGTGACTTCATTGAAACGACTGCATCAACAAAAGGAAATGTGTTTTCAATGAAAATCACATCTCTTGGAACAGAGATTTTTCTTGTGTCAAGATTGTAGACACGTCAACCTTTCCTATTGAATGGATATCCGATGAACACACTTTTGTGACTGTGAGGTGCAAATTTATCCCCTCCATGTTTTTGGTTGTGAACATAACAAAAACTACCAGAAACCCGAATATGATTCATCGGAAGAGAGCATCCATAAACCATTTCAAAAGGCGTTTTTCCTTTATGCAAATCTATGGGAGTGCGATTGATTAAATAACTGGCAGCAAGAGCACAGTAACCCCAGAATTCAATAGGTAGTGAAGCTTGAAAACGGAGTGTGCGAGCAACATTAAGGATGTGGCAGTGTTTTCTTTCCACACGGCCATTTTGTTGTGATGTTCCAACACAAGATGTTTCATGGATGATGCCATTTGGGTAAAGTGTTGTGTGAGACTTGTGAATATGTGCCATTGTCACTTCTTAAAACTTTGACCTTTGTGGAGAATTGTCGTTCCACCAAAGCCAAATTTTTTTAAAGATGTGTTGGAGCGTCTGTTTTAGCAGGTATTAAGTATATCCAAACTGCATGGGAGTAATCATCCACAATAGTTAGAAAATACCATGAACCACAAAGTGCATGAGTTCGATATGGCCCCCATAAATCACAGTGAATCATCTCAAAAACAGAACTAGTCTTATTAATACTGATGGGAAAAATTTATCTTGTTTGTTTTGCTCGAATACAAATATCACATGTTACTGAATCAAAAGTAGAATGACTAAAGTCAGAAAACTGTAATTGTTTGATAGCTTTGGAGGATGGATGACCCAAGCGACGATGCCAAAAATCCCCATAATTCAAGGTGGTGGTGTGTAATATCTTTGCAGGCTCAACATCCCGGAAAAAATATAAACCATTATGCTGCTCACCCGCCCCAATCAGGGTCCTCATGATGCGGTCCTGAATGATACAAATGTCATCAGTGAGATAAAAGGCACAATGAAGATCTCGTGTTAATTGAGAGACCGAAATCAAGTGGCATTGCAGTCCATCAATGAAATAGACATCTTGGAGTGTCAATGTTGAATTTAGCAAAACACGACCACGAGTAGTGGAAGTGGTGAATCTCCCATCAAGTAATTTTATTAAGACTGGACTCATAGAAGAAACATCTTTCAAGAAGTCAAGTGTTCCAATCATATGATTTGATGCCCCAATATCAATAATCCAATAATCATCAAATAACATACCATATAATCTCTCACGTGTAGGCTTTTTCTCAGCAAGAAGGTTGATCAATGTTTTCCATTGATTCTCATCAAGACCACTCACATCAAAGCGATCTGCAGAAGAGGAAACATCAAGTGCAGAACCTGTATGAACATGATTTGCATGAGTTGAGTTGATGCGTTTGCCTTTTGCAGAGGACGCAACAGTGGGAGGTTCGGCCTTGCTACGTGTTTTATCATTCCACCAAGGAGGATATCCAATTTTCCTAAAACAATTATCAGCAATATGACCGGTGCGACCACAAAGAGTACAAGAAACAGAGGAACCTCTGTTGTCATAACCACGAGGTTGATGCCAATATCGATTTGTAGAGGTTTGCATAGCAAAGCTAACAACATCCGTTCGTTCATCAGTAACTCGAGTGATAAGACTTGAATCTTCATCGCGAGAATAACGTTGTAAGCTTCTTCAAGAGATGAAAGATTTTCGCGAGATTGAAGACCATATTTGACAGATCCATAGATTGTTTCATCAAGCCCCATGAGGAATTGATGCAGTTTATCCTCTTCTCTTTCACGATGAACCACCTCCATTGTTTTTGATGTTTGGTAGTCAGCAAGAATTCTACAAAGTTTGATGAGTTTGCCGTAGTAGGTTTCTATGGGCAAACCATTTTGGCGACAATTAGCAAGTTCAACTTTGAGTATCTGAACTCGCTGTCCATTTTTGACACTATATCTCTTTTGTATATGTGTCCACAGTTCTGATGCGTCATCTGTGTACGTCAAGGATGTGGCAATACTATCGTCTATCGTGAGTTTGACCCAGGAAACGACAAGAGCATTATTTGCAACCCAATCTTCATAATCTTGTGAAGTTTCATCAGGCTGTTTGATAGATCTATCAGTGAATCCAAACTTTTTGCGAGCTTTCAGCGCCAAACGCAGATTGGAGGCCCATTTGTTGTAGTTAGAGCCTCGAAGGAGAGGTTTGGAGATCAAATGCCTAGATTATCGCCTGTTGTGAGGTCATAAAGCGAAATTGTTTGGCGAGTTTCAACCCGAGTAGAAGAGCTGTTGGCTGGGGTGTCGTCAATCATGTTGAAAAAAATTATATGTCTGAGCGAAAAAACGTGTTTTAGGAATCTGAAAGCAATAACCTCTTTATAGTATTGATGTGTCTGCATTTTACCACATTTTAGGACCATTATTTAGCATGTTTTGCATTCATACTCGCATTATTATCATTTTTATGCTCTTTTAGGCATAATTTGCATACTTAGTGTTGGGCATTGCATACATTGCATAAAATGTATTTTTAGGCACTTTTTGGAGCTTATCATGGAGTATTTCGGACTACAAGAAGACCAATGAGGAATCGTCTAGCCTAAAGTTGAAGTTCAGGATGTGAGCTAGAAGATTTGGCACTCGAGTCTGACACTCGAGCATGACACTCGACCATCACTTGGTCGAGTGGATTTTCGGACCAGAACGTTGACTTTTGACGGAGTTGACTTCTTGGGCTTCTTTGCAAAAAAAGGCCCATCAATACCCACTTGTGCAAACCCAACAACTATTTGAGACATTTTTCCATTTTTTCTTTTCTTAAGGAAATTTCCTTTTCACTTTTTAAGGAATTTCCCATTTTTTCTTTCTAGGGAATTTTCCCTTTTTCTCTTTAAGTAATTTTCCTTTTTCCTTTAAGACTTAAGATCTTTTTTTGATCTATAAATTGTACTAGAATTTCCAGTTTTAATATACAATATTTTCTAGCAATTTTCGACTTCTCTCTCTAAAGCAATTTACGATTTTAATCTTTAGGTTTATGCATTTGATTTTCGATTATGATTTTATGCTTTACTTCATGAATTCTGAGTAAGTTAGTCTAGGGTTCTTGAGGAAATGGTGAGATTAAGGGAAAACTTAGGGATTTCCAGATTTGTTTATGTTTGATTAAGGTCTTAGATCTCTTTAATTTAAGTGTTCTTAATGCTTGTTTCTTTCTGGTCAATTGAAATTCGATCTCTTGGTGAATCCCCCCCGAGAGGCGTTTGGGGAATCACTTGAACATGCTTAAGTTGAGATAACATCTCCTAGCTCAAGAGATTGATTGTCTAGGGTGTTATTAGGCTCTGTAAGGTCCATACTTAAAGCCTCTTGAACTTCCAATCGTTGGGCGAGAGCCAAGTCAGGTTGTCTTTCAAGAGAGGTCCCATTGCGCGAGAGTGAATGTGACTACTTTGTGATTCCTTGCTTAGAGGTCATCTAAATAGGTTGATAAACAAGTCTGGAACCCCTAGGAATACCTTAATCATTGATCCTTAACCTCGAGAACCCCTTTTCCTCTATTGAATTTTTGTGAATCTTAATACTATGGTTTTAGGTTGAAATTCGGTTTTGCACTTCATTCTGTTTTGCTATTACTTTATTTTTAATGCTCTGTTTTTACATTCTATTTTCATGTCTCGTTTTTAGCACTCTGTTTTATGTATTTCATTTCCACCTAGTTTAGACAAATGCTCACTAAATCGAATCTGGCTTAGATTAGGATAAGTAGATTACATCTTGATTGCTAGTTACTCTCTCAGTGGATTGACACCATACTATCCTGCAATTGATTACATAAACAGTAGGGTATTTGAGAAAACTACGTAAAAACCTGTCTATCAAATTGGCTTCGTTGCCAACTGGGTTCTAGTTAGCTACAGTTAGGAAAATCACTTTCCTGAGACTAAGTTTTACTACAATATTCTAATCTCGTTTCTGGTTTTTGTCTGCTTTCAGGAACACTCGATCAACAAGCTTGACCAACTAAGCTCGAGCTCCTTGATTTTTCTTCTGTTTCCAGAAAGCTCGATCAGATCCCAAAAACACTCGATCAGCACACTCGAGCAACACCTGCTCGAGTGTTATTTCGGACAACAAAAACCACTTGCATGAATACCAGGTCCCGTGGTAGTGAAGATCTCATCCCATACTCTGACAGAATAGACCGTTTGCCTCGTGAACACTTACGAGAACAACAGAACAAATTGAACGAGGAATACACGGATCAGGTGAACATGGAAGAACAAGTACAAGCTACTGAACTAGGAACCTGTCCTAGGAGAATTAGACACATAGGTGCCGGTGATGCTCCCAGTATTCACACTCAACGCCATGGAATTGTTCCACCAGCCATCGCCAACAACAACTTTGATATTAAGAGTGGTATGATCTCCATGGTACAGAACAGTAAATTTCATGGTTTACCTTCTGAGGATCCGCTGGATCATCTTGATGAGTTTGAAAGACTAACTAGTTTGACAAAGATAAAAGGGGTTAGTGAGGATGCTCTGAAACTGCGACTGTTTCCTTTCTCTCTTGGAGACAAAGCACACATATGGGAAAAACACTTGCCACAAGGGTCTATTACATCTTGGGATGCCTGCAAACAAGCATTTCTAGGCAAATTCTTCTCCAACTCCAGAACTGCGAAACTTCGCAATTCTATCTCTGGTTTCAAGCAAAACCATTCTGAGACATTTTCTGAGGCTTTGGAACGATTCAGGATGTACCAATCACAATGTGCTCATCATGGGTTCACTACTGAATCACTTCTCAGCACTCTCTACAGAGGCGTTATTCCCAAGATACGTATGTTACTAGACACAGCCAGCAATGAGAATTTTCTGAATAAAGATGTCGATGATGAATGGGAATTGGTTGAGAATTTGGCACAAGCAGATGGATAATACAGTGAAGACTATGATCGAACTCCTAGAAGCGTACCAGATTCAAATATGGTTAGTAGAAAGGAGCTCAAAGCCATACAAGACAAACTGGACAAGTTACTCTCAGCGCACCATAAGTAAGTACACCGTGTAGGTGAATCAGAACGGGTTGAAGAAGAGGATGATGAAGTTGAAGAGGTCAATTTCGTGCAGAATCAAAGCAACAACTACAGACAATACAACAATTACAAACCCAACCCTAACCTCTCCTACAGAAACACAAATGTAGCAAACCCAAACGATCAGGTGTACCCGCCCAAACTTCACCCACAACCACAATCCAAACCATTTATACCCAAACAACAGTACCAACAAACACACCACCAACCACCACCTGGATACGAACCACAACCACCCCAACAAACACCTGAAGTAATGGATATCTTGCAGCAGATACTAAAGGGACATACAACCACTGCTTCCGAATTAACAAGGAAGTTCGCTGAGGTACACACTAAGATAGATGCTTCACATAATGAACTCAACTGCAAGTTTGAGACTCTTAATGCCCGTCTCAAATATGTGGAGAATCAGCAAGGATCCTCATCCACTGCAAAACAACTTGGACAACTACCTGGAAAAGTTGTTCAAAACCCTAAGGAGTATCACGCCAATGCCATTACACTCCGTAGTGGCCGTGAATTGCTAATCCGTGCTGAAAAGATAGAGAACACTGAGGACAGTGTCCTTCAGGAAGGGGAGGATGATTTGGTCGAAGAACAGACAAAAATCAGCACAGAAAAGCCGAAACCTCCGACGCTCAACCAAGACACTCGAGCACCACCTGCTCGAGTGTCAGAACCCCAGCCCAAAAACACAACTGACGTAAAGGAAGACCCAAAACCATTCGCTCCACCTCCTTTCAAACCACAACTTCCTTTCCCACAGAGATTCAAAAAGGATGTTGCAGACAAGTACAAAGCTTTCTTTGAAAAACAGATGAGGGACGTTGAAGTAAAAATACCAATTCTGGATGCCTTTATGCTAATGTCCCCTTATCAAAAGTTTTTGAAGGATGCAGTCAAAGACAGAACACAAGAAGTTGAAGGGATGGTTGTGCTAACACATGAGGTCAGTGCTATTATACAAAGAAAAATTGTGCTTAAGAAGCTTGATGATCCAGGAACATTCATAATCCCATGCTCGCTGGGACCTCTCACATTCATGAGTTGCTTGTGTGATTTAGGGGCATCGATCAGCCTGATGCCTCTAACAGTCGCCAAATGATTATGGTTCGACAAGTACAAATCCTGTAAGATATCCTTGGTACTAGCTGATAGATCGGTTATGATTCCACATGGAATTCTGGAAGACTTACCAGTTTGGGTTGGAGGAGTAGAAATCCCCATGGATTTCGTTGTTCTAGATATGGGAGAAGAACCAAAGGACCCCTTGCTATTTGGTAGGCCTTTCTTAGCCACTGCAGGAGCTGTGATCAATGTGCCAAAATGAGAGATTGAACTCAATCTGGGGAAAGATTTCAAGATGACTTTCAGGATCAGCAACATAATGAGAAAATCGACCATTGAGGTTCAGCTGTTCGTGGTACAAGAAATAGATGATCTTTCAAAGGATCTGTTTGGGGAATTGATAGAGAAAGATCACCTTGGTACTGCTTTGATAAAAGACGGTTGTGATGGATACGTATACGAAGAAACTGAGGTCTAAAAAGGCTTGTTGGACTCTTGCAAATCACTGAAAAGTGAAAAACAGTACGAAACATTACACTCGACCTCAACACTCGAGCAAGCAGAGCCCGAGTATCCCGATTTGGCCTCAGAAAATCAACGCTCGACCACAACACTCGACCACACCAAGGTCGAGTGTCAGACCGATGACGACTGGTCGGAGCTCAAATCACCAAAAGTGGAACTCAAACCGCTCCCCTCCGGGCTCAGGTACGCATTTCTTGGATCTAACTCGACTTATCCAGTAATAGTAAATAATGCATTGACTGATGATGAGTTAGATATGTTGCTTTCTGAATTAAGACGGTTTAGAAAAGCCCTAGGATATTCACTGTCTAACATTAGAGGGATCTCCCCTGACTTGTGCACACATAGAATTCACCTTGAAAATGAATCTTACTCTAGCAGGGAACCTCAAAGGAGATTAAATCCGAATTTGAAGGAGGTTGTTAAAAAGGAAATTTTGAAACTGTTAGATGCTGATATAATTTACCCTATTTCGGATAGCAAATGAGTATCTCCTGTGCATTGTGTGCCTAAAAAAGGAGGGGTCACTGTCATTAGGAATGAGAATGATGATTTGATTCCAACTAGAACTGTTACAGGGCCTAGGATGTGTATTGATTTTAGGAAATTGAATTCTGCATCTAGGAAAGATCATTATCCTTTGCCATTCATCGATCAGATGCTAGAAAGGTTGGCTAATCACTCATATTACTGTTTCCTTGATGGATATAATGGATTTTTCCAAATCCCTATACATCCAAATGATCAGGAAAAGACAACCTTTACTTGCCCCTATGGCACATTTGCATATAGGAGAATGCCATTTAGTCTTTTTAATGCACCTGCTACTTTTCAACGTTGCATGACTTCTATATTTTCGGATCTGATTGAGGAGATGGTTGAGGTGTTCATGGACGATTTTTCTGTCTATGGCTCTTCCTTCTCCTCTTGTTTGTGGAACTTATGCAGGGTTTTATCCAGGTGTGTTGAGACAGATCTCGTGCTTAATTGGGAAAAATGCCACTTCATGGTAAGAGAAGGCATCGTTCTAGGTCATAAGATTTCAGGAAAGGGTATCGAAGTCAATAAAGCCAAGATAGAAGTGATGGTTCAGTTGCAGCCTCCCAAAACAGTCAAAGACATTAGGAGTTTCTTGGGACATGCATGATTTTATAGGCAATTCATCAAGGATTTTTCAAAGACTGCTAGGCCTCTAACTCGTCTCCTTTGCAAGGAAGCAGATTTCGTGTTTGACGAGGAATGCTTCAAGGCTTTTCTCGAACTTAAAGAAGCCTTGGTAACAGCACCAATTGTCCAAGCACCTGACTGGAATCTCCCTTTTGAGATAATGTGTGATGCTAGTGACTATGCTGTTGGAGCAGTTCTGGGACAAAAGAAGGATAGGAAACTTAATGTGATCTACTATGCTAGTAGACTACTATGCTGGTAGAACGTTAGATGAAGCTCAGGTGAAATACGCCACTACAGAAAAGGAATTGCTTGCAGTCGTGTTCGCCTTTGAGAAATTCAGGTCCTATCTGGTTGGATCGAAAGTTATTGTGCATACTGATCATGCAGCTCTAAGATACTTGATGAAAAAGAAGGATGCCAAGCCTAGACTACTTAGGTGGATTTTGCTGCTGCAAGAATTCGATATGGAGATAGTCGACAAACCTGGGATAGAAAACGGTGTTGCTGATCATCTATCTAGGATACAGGTGGAAGAAACCCTTCCAATGAACGATTCTATGCCTGAAGAACAACTGTTGAGTTTTTCCATCAAACACTCGACCATGACACTCGAGCACCACCTACTCGAGTGTCAGGCCCACAATCAGAAAAGGTGTTTCTCGATCGGATCAAAATTTTTGGGAACTTGCTTGCCATGGTATGCCAACTTGGTTAACTATTTGGTAGGAGGAGAGCTGCCTAAGACTCTGAATTATCATCAAAGGAAAAAATTCTTCAGGGATGTAAGGCAGTATTTCTGGGACGAACCTTATCTTTACAAGCAAGGGTCTGATGGATTATTCAGAAGATGTGTATCAGAAGAGGAAGTCAAGGGAATATTGGAGCACTGCCATGGATCTACTTATGGAGGACACTTTGTTGCATTGAAAACAACACAAAAGATTCTTTAATCCGGTTTATGGTGGCCATTGATTTTCAAAGACTGCTAGGAGTTCATATCTAGGTGTGATTGCTGTTAAAGAATGGGTAGTATAAGCAAGAAGAATGAAATGCCGCAGAACCCAATCTTGGAAATAGAAGTGTTTGACTGTTGGGGAATCGATTTTATGGGACCATTTAAGCCTCTTCTTTAGGGAACAACTACATTCTGGTTGTTGTAGATTATGTTTCTAAATGGGTAGAAGCTATTGCAGCTCCTACAAACGATGCAAAAGTGGAACTTAAGCTTTTCAAACACATAATATTTCCCAGATTAAGTGTACCAAGAGTTGTGATCAGCGATGGAGGGTCCCACTTTGTCAACAAAGTTTTCGAGAATTTGCTTAGGAAGCATGGGATTAAACACAAAGTGGCAACTCCTTATCATCCTCAAACTAGCGGACAAGTCGAGGTCTCTAACAGGCAGATTAAATCAATTTTGATGAAGATAGTTGGGCTGTCAAGACGTGATTGGGCCGCCAAATTAGATGATACTCTTTGGGCCTATATGACTGCTTTCAAAACACCCATTGGACGCACACCTTTTCAACTACTCTATGGGAAGTCCTGCCATTTGCCAGTAGAGCTAGAGTACAAATCGACTTGGGCAACCAAACTCCTGAATTTCGATATCAAGTCGGCATAAGAAAAGAGGCAGATGAATATACATGAACTAGAAGAAATCAGACTTGAAGCATATGATAGCTCAAAACCATACAAAGATCGCACAAAGGCAGCTCACGACAAAAAGATCCAGCAGAAAACGCTTGCAGTTGGTGATCAAGTGCTTCTCTTTAACTCAAGACTCAAGCTGTTTCCCGGAAAACTACGATCAAAGTGGTCTGGTCCGTTCAAAGTACTACAAGTTCTACCTTATGGAGCAGTCACTTTAGCCAACAGCAATGGGGAAGGATTTACTGTGAACGGTCATAGAGTTAAGCCTTATTTGGCCAACTGCACGATTCCAGAGGGAACTTCGGTTCTGCTCGATGAGCTGGCTCATCTCCAATGAATATGAAGAAGTCAAGCTTGAGACTATAAACAAGTGCAATTGGGAGGCAATCCCAAAGGTATCCTCTATATATACATTCAATTTTTTTTTTTGGCATGTTTAATTTCTTTAAGTATACTTGTTACTTTTCATCTTTACTTGCATCTATTTCATCTTACATGCACTTGGAAAGTTTTTCGTACTTTTTTACAGGAAAGTGGGGCCCAAATAGGACAGGTGGGGTCGGAACCGACAAGATGGGACAACACTCGACCACGCCTGGTCGAGTGTCCCACTCGAGTGTCAGCCATCACTTGGCAGACTGACACTCGACCAAACCTGCTCGAGTGTCAGGGTCGAGCGTCCCGCCATCATGCCTATTCATATGCCTTCACACCTATAACTGCCAGAAGCTGAGAAAGGGGAGACATTTACTCCGAAAAATGGGTCAAATCTTTCTTTAATGCAATATCTTTTATATTTAATTCAAAAGATTTGATTTAATCCAAGTTCAAATTTTGAATTTGAAAAGATTCTCCCTTTGTCTCTCCTCCTCTATAAAAGGAGGAGAAACCTCTCTCCTTTCATTCACACCAAATACACTCTCTCTCTAGTTATTCTCTCTTTTACAGAAGCAAACCGTCTCTCTCTCTGCTCATCCACTACACTCGACCATACCAACTTGAGTGTCAAGGTCGAGCGTCGAAGCACTTGTTCTTTTCCGATCAACTCTCACGATGACTGACCGCAAAACCAACAAGGCTAACCTCCTCCGCCTTAGAGCCAAAAATAATGCTCGATTAAGAAGCAATCCTGCCCAAGGAGAGTCTTCTAAGGGCACAAACAAACCTAGCAAAAAGGAGAAGAGAACGTTAGAGATTCAATCTGAGAATGAGTCGGAGGAAGGAAGAGAGTACATGGATGAGGATGATATAGACCCAGACCTCGTTGAAGAGACGCTTCGTGCAGATGGATATGGCGAGAGAGAGGCTGAAGAAGCTAGAGAGATAATCCTTGCTGGAAAGAAAGAGAAAGAGATGAAAGAGAGGCACAACGCAGCAAGGGCACTCAACGATCTGCGGAGAATGGACTTCATAGGGACCCGCTATCCATGCAAGGAGGCACTAACCGCGATGGGAATAGCCAGAGATGTGGATCTCATGTTACAAAACTGTGGGCTGTCCACATTTGTGTCATACCCACAACGAGCATACAAGGAAGAGACTCTACAATTTCTGGCGACGGTTCAGATCGTTCTATACGATGCAGAAAACGTGGGTCTCCAAGAAAGGCAAGGTGGCGGTTACATTTTCTTTGCAATTAGAGGAAGAGATTATCACATGACTTTCAGAGCACTTCGAGATCTTTTCGAGTTCCCAAGAGGAGAGTCCGAGAACTATGGACCGGATTTCGATAGGGTGGAGCTAGATGATGTGTGGCGTTCAATAGCCTCAACAAGGAGCAGATTCTCGTCCTCACGATCTAAGGCGTCTCTAATCCGAAACCCAGCCTTGAGGTACTTTAGCACAATCCTTGCAAATACCTTTTTCTCACGTTTTACTACTGGAACAATCAATCTAGGGGAAATAGAAATGCTGGTGACTGCTCTCAAAGACATCGTTGGTACAAAGAGTGACGGATCCCCGATTATCGGAGATAGGAACAGCGCTGGTCTAACCATCCAATTCGCAAACCAATTAGTCACATACCGCGATTGGGCAAGGGACAATAAGACTGGAGGACGTGATGGTAAGATCACGATTGGTGGGCTTGTCACATGCATTCTGGAGAGATGTGATGTGCCAATCGATGAGGCAGAATGAGCTGATCCTCGATTCATGAACATCGATCACTTAAGGAGAAGCCAATTCTTAGCCGCAACTGAGGTTCGAGGTAAGCTCATCTACTCCTTCCACCACTTGCTTAGACCAAACGCTTTTCTACTCTTGCCAAACAGGGAGTACACGTCAAAAAGGATGGGACAGAACACGGATTTTAATCCGCCTTTGGAAGCCTTATACGATCCCAATGGCCCTCAACAAAGTTCATCTCCAACAAACAGCGATGAAGTGGATCCTGAGGCGTATTGTTTTGAAGAATACACGATGCCACCACGTCAAGGAGAGCCAATCCGAGAAGCACACAAGCACATAGGCTTGTTGCAAAAGATGAAGAAATGGCTGATGAAGAAGGTGAAGAAGCTGACTGCAAGCAATGAAGCTAGAAGGCAGGAAAACAAGGATCTAAGTAGAAGAGTGGATGTTCTAGAAAGAAACATCGGACCACCACCACCACCACCAACTCGCCCAAGACGAGCCTCTGTGTCCACTGATCGTGAAAGGCAGCAGCAACCCGCACCAGCTAGACATTCCTCTGCAAACCCCGTAGCCTTCTCATACAGAAGGCCTTTTGATGCAACTGGGGCAAGCTCGAGTCAGCCGCTTGAGCAACAACCGATCGAGCATCAATCCGAACACTCGACCGAAACGCTCGAGCAAGCTGAGCTACTACATGAAAATCATGCGGAATGTGGCAGCTGACTACTGGAACCACTAGAGTGGTACCGAATCCCTTCCTTTCATTGTAAATACCATTGCATATTTTTAACTTGACTTGCTGGTCTAGGATCCTCTTTCGGACTTTTATACACACAAGAGACTGTGTGATTTAAGTTTGGGGGAGAGTTCTAGAGGAAATTTGACTTTGTTTTCTGTGATTCTTAGTTTTTATTCTTTGCATTTCATCATTCGCATTACATCTAAGGCATATAAAAACCAAAAATATTTTCCTTTAGCATATTTTTCAATTGCATATCATCTAAGGCATAGAAAACCCATAAAAATTTGAAAAAAAAATTGAAAAAAGCATCAGTCAAAAACAGAGTGTTCATATAGCTGCATTGCATTCATATAGGATTGAGTCTAGAGTTTCGGGAATCATCTTGCTAAATAGACAGACTTGCTAGGTTGATTGGCTAGTAACCATAGTGAACTCTTGGACTTGCGTTTTTTCCCTCTTGAACACTGATTGGTAGATCATTGACCTTTGATACCAATACTTAGGTTGTGTCTCAAAAAGAACCAGATTTGTTGCCTCATAATAGAATTCCATTTTTTCCAAATTAGGGGCTTGAGATACATTGCATAAGATCCTTCCTTAGGTTCAGCTAGCTAAGTAAAAAAGAAAAGCATAAGATAAATATAGAATCATCCTTCTAAACTCGGCTCAAATAATATGGTCTAAGATGAACGGAGACTGTGCGTAAACCCGTACCTTCTTGTGTTCATCAATAAAACCATTTCGATATTGCCTAAGATGGACCGGAACTGTGCGTAAACCCGTAATTTTTCGTGTCCTATTGATAAAGCTAATACATCGATGCCTTAGGTGAACCGGGACTGTGCGTAAACCCGTACTTTTTCGTGTCTCACTGATAAAGCTGAAGCTAATAAGAACGAGTAGGAGTTGAGAAGTGATCAAAAATGCTTAATCCATAGTGTCTAGCTGAATTTGAGGAAGTTGAATCCTAAGGTCTTTGATCAATAGCCCCTCTTGCGGACTGCACTTAAAAGAAATAGGTTTCGAATCTGAGTTTCTTAAGAGTCCAACTAAGTGTTAGGGAATATTCGGTTTTTATGCTAAGCCCTGATGATAGTAGATTGTGGTTCTTACAAAGGAATGAGGGCCATTATTTAGCATGTTTTGCATTCATACTCGCATTATTATCATTGTTTTAGGGCTCTTTTAGGCATAATTTGCATACTTAGTGTTGGGCATTGCATACATTGCATAAAATGTATTTTTAGGCACTTTTTGGAGCTTATCATGGAGTATTTCGGACTACAAGAAGACCAATGAGGAATCGTCTGGCCTAAAGTTGAAGTTCAGGATGTGAGCTAGAAGATTTGGCACTCGAGTCTGACACTCGAGCATGACACTCGACCATCACTTGGTCGAGTGGATTTTCGGACCAGAACGTTGACTTTTGACGGAGTTGACTTCTTGGGCTTCTTGCAAAAAAAAAGCCCATCAATACCCACTTGTGCAAGCCCAACAATTATTTGAGGCCTTTTTCCATTTTTTCTTTTCTTAAGGAAATTTCCTTTTCACTTTTTAAGGAATTTCCCATTTTTTCTTTCTAGGGAATTTTCCCTTTTTCTCTTTAAGTAATTTTCCTTTTTCCTTTAAGACTTAAGATCTTTTGTTGATCTATAAATTGTACTAGAATTTCCAGTTTTAATATACAATATTTTCTAGCAATTTTCGACTTCTCTCTCTAAAGCAATTTACGATTTTAATCTTTAGGTTTATGCAATTGATTTTCGATTCTGATTTTATGCTTTACTTCATGAATTTTGAGTAAGTTAGTCTAGGGTTCTTGAGGAAAGGGTGAGATTAAGGGAAAACTTAGGGATTTTCAGATTTGTTTATGTTTGATTAAGGTCTTAGATCTCTTTAATTTAAGTGTTCTTAATGCTTGTTTCTTTCTGATCAATTGAAATTCGATCTCTTGGTGAATCTCCCCCAAGAGGCGTTTGGGGAATCACTTGAACATGCTTAAGTTGAGATAACATCTCCTAGCTCAAGAGATTGATTGTCTAGGGTGTTATTAGGCTCTGTAAGGTCCATACTTAAAGCCTCTTGAACTTCCAATCGTTGGGCGAGAGCCAAGTCAGGTTGTCTTTCAAGAGAGGTCCCATTGCGCGAAAGTGAATGTGACTACTTTGTGATTTCTTGCTTAGAGGTCATCTAAATAGGTTGATAAACAAGTCTGGAACCCCTAGGAATACCTTAATCATTGATCCTTAACCTCGAGAACCCCTTTTCCTCTATTGAATTTTTGTGAATCTTAATACTATGGTTTTAGGTTGAAATTCGGTTTGCACTTCATTCTGTTTTGCTATTACTTTATTTTTAATGCTCTGTTTTTACATTCTATTTTCATGTCTCGTTTTTAGCACTCTGTTTTAAGTATTTCATTTCCACCTAGTTTAGACAAATGCTCACTAAATCGAATCTGGCTTAGATTAGGATAAGTAGATTACATCTTGATTGCTAGTTACTCTCTCAGTGGATTGACACCATACTGTCCTGCAATTGATTACATAAACAGTACGGTATTTGAGAAAACACCGTAAGAACCTGTCTATCAAGTATTAGGTTAGAGCTCTGATACCATGTCAGAAACCTTAGAAGTTTGTGACAAAGGTTTTCTGTTTTGTATTGATAGCGGCAATGTGCCTTATATACAAGCATTGAGAGATAATGTTCAACTTATTGTACATTGTGTTACAACAAGGCCTGATAAGGGCCCAATAGCATATAATAACCAGCTATCAAATATCCCGACTTCTGTTTTGTGTAAGACCATATACAATGAACCTTTTGATAATTGTTTATCAACAATTGAACACATGTAATAAGCATGTGTATAGTGACCTGGCAAATTTTTAGTTGCAAATTATCAACGGGTTGATAAACTGACATGTAGGCTCCTCAACGCAATTTTTGGCATTTTAATTGGTCAGAAAAAAAGAAAAAATAAATAAATACAAAAGTGTTCGTGGATTGAGATAAGCGTGAGTGACTTTAAAAAAAAAGTGTGAGTGGATTTAATTGGTGGAAGAGATTTTCATCCCACCCAATAATTCAAACTCAATTATTTCATATCATATTATTATTTTATTTTTATTTTTTATACCAAAATTCATCGTTTTTTTCTCTATAAATACAAACTTCTTTCATTGGATTCGAACACAAAAAAAAATCAACTTTTTCTACTATAAATTTTCATCTAGTCTTTGATAAAGTCTTGTTCAGAGATTCAAGCACTTTTTAAAGCTAAATGCATCCCAACAATAACCTTTTTTACACCCAAAATTCTTCTAATTACCCTTTTAACTATCCAAACCCCAACAATTACCAAAATCAGCCTTCCAACCAACCCCATAATATACCAAATTATGGGTTTTCACCAAATTTTTACATGCCATCAGCAGTTCCAAACTATCCACCATATTATGGATCGATGATGCCATATCCATCTCCACCACCTCCTTACTCTTCTACTCCAACCAGTAATGAAAATGTTTCAAATGTTGAAGCACCTGAGTTCCCCGAGTTTTCTACTCAACTCGCTCTTGGTGGCATAAGCGGTGCTAATGAAGTCACTCCAAATGAAAATGATTCATCTCACGCTCGCCGGAGAAGCCTCAAATGGACGACTGCCCAAAATTTGGTCCTAATTAGTGGGTGGATTAAATATGGAACATATAGTGTTGTTGGCAGAAACCAAAAAAGTGAAGCATATTGGGGTAAAATTACGGCATACTGTAATGAGCATTGCTCGTTTGATCCTCCGCGTGATGGAGCTTCGTGCATAAATCATTACAATTACATCAACAAAATATTGGGCAAGTGGATTGACGCTTATGATAATGTAAGCGTATGCAAAAAAGTGGGTGGTCGGAGAATGATGTACTGTCGAAAGCGCATGAATTATATTCAAGTGATGGGAATGTACATTTTAATTTAATGTCAGAATGGCTCGCTATCCGTGATCAACCACGTCATGGTAGTCAGGTAGGAGGAAATACTGGTTCTGAAAGCAGTGGATCTAAGAGAGCCCGCGAGAGTAATGCAAGTGACTTCAACTCGGTGGGATCTATTGCTCGTCCGATGGGGAGAGATGCAGCTAAAAAAATGGAATGAATTTAAACAGTTTAAGGAAAATGGTTAAAGAAGCCTTGGAAATGGTTAACGCAGCCTTGGAAATGGTAAACGAAGAATGGAATGAATTTAAACAGTTTAAAGAAAAAGAGTTGGAACGATTGGATACAATAGCTTTAAAGCAAGATGAGGCAAACCAGTTGATGAGAGAGAAGACTCGTGCTAAGAAGATGAAGATTTTTGTGAAGCTAAGTGCAAAGGAACATCTTGATGATAAGAACAAACAATTGTTAGAGGAGTTGAGCCACTATCTATTTTCAAATTAATTATTACCAAGTGTCTGTATTTTGTCAATGTCTGCTTTAATAATGTATGTCCAGTGTCTGTCAGTATTTTGTCAATGTCTGCTTTAATAACGTGTGTCCAGTGGCTGTAGTATTTTGTCAATGTCTGCTTTAGTAACGTGTGACAAGTGTCTATCAGTGTAATGTCTTATCTATTAATTACTTATATTCGATTATGTGTTGGAATCCGTGGATTTCAACCACTCATTTTTCTATAAATGAGAACTTCTTCTTCCATTAATACAACATTACCATCTCATCTTACTAAAAACATATCAATGGATCCATTTGATATTGAAGCTTACAAAAGGCAATCTGAAATCGAACAAGGTTATGTTGTCAACCAGTTTAGGGAGCGTCGCAACAAAATTGAGGAGGATTATACACCTCGTAGCAAGAGGAAATACTACAAGAGAGATCATGTAGCGGCAAACCAAAGACTGATTGACGACTACTTTTCCAATCAACCAACGTATGGCGATGAAATGTTCTGTCGACGATTTCGGATGTGAAAATATGTTTTCCTTCAGATCATTGGGGACCTATCAAGCAGTGACAACTACTTCACCCAAAGAGTTGATGGAGCCAACAAAGAAGGCATTTCTCCATTGGCGAAATGTACCACGGCTATGTGAATGTTAGCATATGGTATGGCGGCCGACGCGATCGATGAATACATCAAAATAGGAGGTACTACAACATTGGAGTGTTTGCGTAGATTCTGTAAAGGAATCATAGGGTTGCATGAGGGAGTGTATCTCAGAGCCCCAACCCAGGATGACCTGCAAAGAATACTGGAAGTTAGTGAAATACGAGGCCCGGGGATGATTGGGAGTATAGATTGCATGCACTGGGAATGAAAAAATTATCCCACAGCGTGGGCATGTCAATTTACTCGGGGAGATAAGAGAACTACCACTATTATATTTGAAGCGGTTGCATATCATGATCTATGGATTTGGCATACGTTTTTTTGGATGTCTGGGCACATTGAACGATATAAATGTTTTCGATCGTTCACCGGTGTTCGATGATGTTGAACAAGGAAATACTCCAAGAGTGAAGTTCTTCGTGAACCATCGTCCGTATGATATGGCATACTATATAGCTGACGGTATTTACCCCTCTTATCCGAATTTCGTCAAATCTATTAGACTTCCTCAAAGTGAACCAGACAAGTTATTTGCACAACGACAAGAGGGATGTCGGAAGGACATCGAACGTGCATTTGGAGTGCTGCAAGCTCGATTCAAAATCATACGCGAACCAGCTCGTATGTGGGACATAACCGATTTGGCTCTCATCATGAGGTCATGTATCATATTGCATAATATGATTGTTGAGGATGAATGACATACATATATGCAATATTCGACTGATTATGATCAATATGAGGCAAGTGGGTCTAGCACACTGCAACCATTCTCGACTGAGGTACTACCTATATTTGCAAATCATGTTCGTGCTAGATCCGAGTTGCGCGATTCAAGTGCACACCACCAATTGCAAGCTGATATAGTCAAACACATATGGGCAAAGTTTGGACAGATTCGTGACTAAAGAGAACTTAATTTCCGTTTGTGTGATTTAAGTGTTTTATTATGTGAGTTGAGTTTCTTGTTTGTGAGTTAATTTATGTGCATTTTCTTTGTCAAAAAAAAGAATTATTTGTATTTTGTCGGTTGTGTTGTGTGTTTATTTAATGTATTGTATTGTAATTTTAGTTTTTGTAATTTTCCCGGAAAAAAATGTAACTCTACTTAATTTATATTGATTATTTTTATTTTCATTTATTGTTTTAAAAAGAAATTAATAATATGATTTAAAGGTTATTAATAGTTTTTAATTTAATTTTAATTAATACTTGTTATATTGTTATTTAAATAAAAAATAGTGGGATAATGTGTTGAATTTTTATAAACAAAATTATTGTAGGAAGTGTTGAAATATTAGGTGGAAAAGAGAAGAAAATGATGTGGAGTATAAAGTAGGGTGTTGATAATATTTGTGATGGTAAATAGTTTAAAACGAATAATTGTTAAAACATCAACAAATTTATAAAATGACTAAAACTTTTTCTTAATCACCAAAGATATTTTCGTATACGTTAGTCAACTTATGAATTTTGTAATAAAATCCATTAGTTGGAATGTCACTGGCATTTAACGATGATAACTATTTTTGAAAGACGATCTTTTTGAGATATGTATAAATTAATAAGACCATCTTTAAGATTGAAGACTTTTGAAACAAAGAAAAAACCTGAAAAGTGAATAACTTTTAGCAAGTAGTGAATTTTGTATAAAAATATTCACATTAGTTGGATCGTCAATATCATTCAACAATTATCTTTATGTAAGAACTTGTTTGAGATTGAATAGTTTTGTGAGAGAAACAAATACTTGAAAGGAGTATAACTTTGGATTTTCAGATCCAACTTTTCTTCTTATTTCGTTAAGATACGATCATGGAATCTGAGGGAGTGTACCTACCACAAATCGACAGTCATGTTCTGATGCCTTGGAATGATCTACGGAGAGGTGATTGTTGTGGACGCTTTGAAATTATTAGTGATGGTTACTATTGCAAAACCTGTGATTTTTTCGTTCACAAGAATTGTGTCGAAGAGATCTCCGACTCTATCGAACATCCATCTCACTCCTATCACCCTCTTCAGCTTCTAAGTAAACGAGGTCATTGGAATTGTAAGGTATGTGGAAGGTTGATCGAAAATCTATGCTATGGCTGTGAGCTTGAGTTGTGCCACGTCTACATAGATCTATATTGTATAAAGAATCCACCACCAGAGGTTATTGAGAGTTCCGAGACGCATCACCACAACCTCACACACCTGAATAAGGAGAATCTAATCACCTTTCAATGTGCTAAATGTGGGTATAGTGATCATGAGTTTCCTTACAAGTGTCATGAATGTGATTTAGAATTCCACGTGGATTGCGTATGGCATAAACCAGAGGTAAAACACCCTTTAGAGGTAAATCACCCCTACCACTCCTTCCACACTCTTAAGCTTCTCACAGGTCAACCACCAGATTATTCTGATGGAAAATGTCTTCTTTGTGAAAGAGAGATTGATGAATTCTTTTATCATTGTTCATCATGTAACTTCACCTTGGATATGCATTGTGTTTTGAACCCACCTCAACAAATTCTTTTGGATTTGAAAGCTCATGATCACCGACTCACCCTTCTTCCGAGGCTCGATTCTTTTACATGTAATGCTTGTGGACTGAAGGGAGATCGAAGCCCTTATGCGTGTTTTCAATGTGGTTTCATGATCCATCAAGACTGTCTTGACCTTCCACGCGTCATTAACATTAATCGGCATGATCACCGTGTTTCCCGAAATTCTATTCTTGGTGTTGTAAATTCTGTGTGTGGTGTCTGTCACAAGAAGGTGGATTGGATCTGGGGAGGTTATTCTTGTCAAAAGTGTGTTGGTTATGTTTCTCATTCAAAATGTGCTACTAGATATGATGTATGGAATGGGAAAGAACTCGAAGACGTTCCTGAAAAAACAGAGGATATAGATCCATATGTGGTTATAGATGAAAACACAATACAACATTTCAGCCACAAAGAGCATTACTTGAGATTCCAAGTTAATGGTGGCCTATACGAGGAGAACAAGCGGTGCAACGCATGCACTCATCCTATCTCTTTCCAATCCTTTCATGGCTGTATGGACTGTGACTTCATTCTCCACCAAGACTGCGCTGAATTTCCAAAAAAGAAATGGCATGTGCTACACAACGAACGACTTACTCTAATTACAAACGTTGCCTCTAATTTTAGTTGTGATGCTTGTTTAAGAATGTCCAATGGTTTCAGGTACCAGCATGAGAGTAAAGAATTTGATGTTTTGTGCAGTTCGATTTCTGAGCCATTTTTCCATCCAAGTCATCCCAATCATCCTTTGTATTACACTCTAGATGTAGACGAAGAATGCAATGGTTGCAACTCGTGGCCGAATTTTATGCTTAGTTGCATCGAAGATGACTGTACATTTGAAATATGCTTCAGATGTGCCACTCTACCACAAGTAGTAAAACATAGAGTTGATGATCATCCTCTTTTGCTATCTTATGGGGAAAAGGCAAGTGGTAAATTATGGTGTGACATATGTGAGAAAGAAACCGATCCAGAGTTATGGTTCTACACGTGCAAAGATCACCTACTTAGTTTACATACAAAGTGTGTGATCGGAGACTTTTCAGGTCTCATGCCAGGAAGCACAATAGAGGAAGGGGGCGAAATTTATGAAGTGGTGCTCAATAATAGTATGTCTCGTCCATTTTGCAGCTGTTATTATCGTTGCACTTTTCCTATCATCTTGAAGAATCATAAATCCTCAAATGGTTATGTTTGCTCGCTTAGTTGTGTTGCCCATGATGAACCAGATCTAGTCTATTGGTAGCCAGAGGTTTCTTTTATATATCTCTTGTATTTGAGCAATTTCATTTCCATTATCTGTTGTTTTCCTTAATGTATCATTTCTCTAAGACTCTTGTAATCTTAATTTCATATTATCCATCTGTTTCCTTAGTTTTCAGCCTTACGTTTTCTACAAAATCTCACCTTGAAATGAAAAGGACAATACTTATTTGAAGACCAAAAACTAGAAAATTGCGATGACTACTTTGTATGAACGAATAACTTTCGAACAATCAAACAATTAAATACTTTACAAGTTACAACTGTTTGAGTTTTACATTAACAAACGTTAGAATGATTAGATTACTCAAAATATTTCTCCAGTTACGTACGGCCACAAGATATATGATTTCTTCATAAAACACCAATTACAATTAAAATGTTATTCCTACAGAACGTCTTTCTGAATTTGAGATCAGATTCAATGACTGGTTGTATTAAGCAGCTAGACCTTGAAAATATTTACTTAACTAAACCATCAATTTGAGTTCACTTGGAATTATTTGAATTTCCAAATTTTGAGATTTCTATGAATTTCTGAGTAGTGATATATTTAGAATAAAAGATAGTGTTGCATCATATTTTTCATTAATATATAAATTTAGATTAATATTAAGTTATCATCATGACAATAAGTTCTAATTTATTACCAAACAAATAAAAAATCAAATATTAAAAGATAAATTTAAATGTATATACAAAAAGTTATGTGAGACGGTACTGTGCTTGAATTTCCGAGGATGATGCGCTTCTCGCTTCTAAATCGGAAACAGAATTGGAAGCATTTGGAATCTCTCGGAATCGCGCTTCCAAAAATAAAGTGTTTGGAAACATACGATTCCAAGTTGAGAGCATTTTGGAAGCTCAAAACTATTGATTTGTTAAATTTTTTTAAAAATTTAACAAATCAATAACTAATTCTTTGATTTCTAATTCTTTGGGTAGTTGTCATCACAATTTGCAATCATTTTCGATGCAGGAAAGGAAAGCTGTATTGGCTACTTATAATGCTCGTTGGTACCTTGGATGTGTTTTACAAAAGATATAAGGTTCGTCTGTTTATGAACATGTCTTTTACAGTCCAAGTTCTAGCTTTATTGTGGTGTGTTTGTGGCAAAGTGAAACCATAGTTATTGGTAGTCAATATAGGGGATTATTGATAAGTGGAACAATTTTTGGCTATAGTGGTTTTAGGGCCGGATCCAGGCCAGGTTGTTTTCTATGGAGGTGTTGGAAGGATAATAGGATATTTCTCCTAAGGAGACTAGACAACCGTATGATTGATAGCAACAGATGAGATAACATTAGGATCCCGGAATGTGTGATCGGTGTAGTTAAGTGGCTTAGAGACAGACCAAGGGTAAATTATGAGAGATGGATCCGATATGGATTTTTGGGTGAATGGCTAACAGAAATGGTATCAGAAAAGGGGCATGTATGCTGGATTTTTACATACGAACCTAGATGGGAATTGGGAATGTGTTGGAACCTCAAAGAGACGATCGATATAGATGTGGAGGCGAATGTCAGCAAAATTTGGATAAATAAAGCGTTGTCTAGTGTGGCTCTTATAAATAGTTATTCGGAAGGAGGGATTGTACATGAGAGGTGTTGGCGTTTAATAGTAAGTCTAGCGGTAAGGAATGGGCTCGGTTAGCATGACAGAGCTTATCTTACAAGTTGTGTCAGATGAGATAGTGTTGGATCTTTGATCTCTATGTCTATGTAAAGTTCACCGAGTTTCTGCAGGTTCTTTGTTGTCTGGTATGGAGTCGAAGAAGCAATCTCCTGAACTTAAAAGAACAATCCTCACAACTCCGATCTTCGTGAGAATGATCCGTTCAATTAAGAGTACATTCCACCTCTCAAATCCGATTGAGCTTTTAATCAAATCGGAGTTCGAATCTAAGATGAGGGAAAAGAAGAATTGAAGATGCTTAGTGAAATCGAAGACTCATGTTCTTGACTTCTCTCTCTCTTGTATCTTAGTTACTCGAAGAAGAAGAAGTATACATATATATATATATATTCATCCTTTTCTTTCACCCATTCCTTAACCGGAATTTAGAACCTTCAGTTATCTTCTAATTAATTGGTTCACAAATAATGAATTGTTGGTTAAGATGTCATTTACGGTTTTGTTACTTAATCCGAAAATTTGTAAACAATGTTACATGATTATGTCCAACAATCCCCCACTTGTTTTCACAATTTTCCTTCTATATCTATTGATGTCTGTTAGACTTGAATCAATATTCATCTTAGATGTTAGCTAATCGAGTTTATTGAATTTCATAAGTATCCGTAAGAGCATCATACATTGATCTACTAATGCCTTATTCATAGGTTTAGTGTTCAAGATCCATGTATTACATTTACACGTACTTATAGAGTTACATACTCTTTTTATTTCTTTAGTCTCTGTATGTCACTCAAGCTTTCCGAGAGGATTGAACCAACTTGAACCCCTCCGTTCAAGTTAATGAAACAAGATGGTGTGGTTTCTCGAAATACTCATGACACAGACTTATTGGAGACCCATTTCTTTGGCTGTTTCCAGCACCAATCTTCCGCACAATCCTTTGGAGTCCTCTTATCACTTTATGTCTCAGTCTAATATGCCTCTTCTTTCCGTTGTACAGCTTATTCATAGCAACTGCTAAAGCTGCTTGTGAGTCACACCTCAAGGAAACAGACGAGCAAGATCTGCTGTGTGTGGGAAGATCTGATAACACGCATCTCAACCATTCGGGTTCTTGCCCTGCCAGTTCCAGAGCAACTAGTTCTGATTCCATAGTTAAGCGTGCTATGCAAGTTTGTTTACTTGACTTCCATGATATTGCTCCTCCACTCATTGTGAAGACATATCCACTCATTGAGTTTATTTCATCATGGTCAGTCATCCAGTTGGCATCACAGTAGCCTTCCATACTGCAAGCTGATCCTCTGTACTTTAGACTCCAGTTGATGGTTCCTTTTAGATACCTCAACAGTCTGTGCATTGCTTTCCAATGGTCATTGCTTGGATTGTGTGTGTATCTGCTCAGTCTACTAACTGCATATGCTATATCAGGTCTTGTGCAGTTCATTAAATACATCACACTACCTAATACTTTGGCGTATCTACTCTGATCTATACCATTTCCTCTATTTTTACACAAGTGCACAGAGGAATCATAAGGTGTTCTAGCTGGTTTTTCATTCCAGTAACCAAATTTAACTAACACCTTTTCTATGTAATGCGATTGTGTCAGAGCAAATCCATCAGTTAGCTTGTGTACCTTGATTCCGAGTATCATGTCAACTTCCTGCAAGTCTTTCATCGAAAACTTTGAGCTCAGCAATGCTTTGGTGTCTTCAACTATCTTCAGTGTAGTACCTAAGATTAACATATCATCAACGTACAATAAATGATTATGTAGTCTTGGTCTAATTTCTTACTGAAAATGCATGTGTCTCCAGTGTTAGGAACAAAGTCAATGATTAACAATGTCGAACTGAATTTTTCAAACCATTGTTTAGGGGCCTGTTTCAGTCTGTACAAAGACTTCTTTAACCTACATACTTTGCTTTCTAAACCTTCTACTATGAATCCCTCAGGTTGGTACATGTAGATTTCCTCATTTAAGTCACCATTCAAAAAGGCCGTTTTAACGTCCATTTGATGAACTATTAGATTATGAGATGAAGCTACAGCAAACAACAGCCTAATCGATGCTATTTTAGACACAGGAGAATAAGTATCAAAATAGTCTACTCCCTGTTTTTGAGAGTATCCTTGAGCCACCAATCTGGCCTTGAACTTGTCAATTTCTCCATTTGATTTGAGCTTCTTCTTGAGAATCCACTTGCATTTGATTGCCCTGCAACCACTAGGTAAGTCAACAAGCTCCCAGGTATGGTTAGATATTATAGAATCATATTCGCTATTTAAACCTTCTTTCCAGAATATAACATCTATAATTTCATAGCCGCAGAGTAAAATTCTGGATCTTCTTCTATCAGAAATGTAAAGACAAACTCTTCACTTAATTCTTCACATTCTGTTAGAAAACTTGTAATGAAGTCTGGTCCAAAAGATGATTCTGTTCTGCGACGTTTACTCCTTCTTTGTTCACATGCATCATGATCTCTTTCTCTGTCACTTCTGATGTCAGTGTCAATCTCACCTTCAGTTACATCTTTGATTCCAGAATCACATGTACCTTCTGTAACACTTCTAGGTACATGCTCACTAACCAGAGGTGAATGATTGGAATTTTTGAATGGAAATATATGTTCAAAAAATTCTACATCCCTAGATTCCAAGACCTGGCCTAAAGAGAGAGTATCACGGTTGAATACCAAGCATCTATAAGCTGCACTATTCTGGGAATATCCTATGAACACAATGTCTATGGTTTTTCCCCCAACAGTGTTTCTCTTGAACTCTGGCAGTCCTACTTTGGCTAAAAACCCCCACATTCGCAGGTGTTTAAAGCTGGGAGGATGACCTTTCCATAGTTCATAAGGGGTTGAAGACAAGCCTTTATGAGGCACTCTATTAAGGATGTAACAAGCTGACAATACTGCTTCCCCCCCACAATTGGCCATTAAGACCTGATCCTATTATCATTGAGTTCAACATGTTCTTTAAGGTTCGGTTTTTCCTCTCAGCAATTCCATTTTGCTGAGGGGTGTAGGGGGCTGACAGTTCATGTACTATTCCTTTACTAACACAATAAGAGACAAATTTATGAGATGTATACTCACCACCTCTATCTGATCTTATCCTTTTAATTTTCCTGTCAAGTTGATTATCAACTTCTGTCTTGTAATTAACAAAAATGTCAAATGCCTCATCCTTAGATCTTAACAAATACACATATGTGAACTTCGAGTAATCATCTATAAAAGTGATGTAATACGATTTTCCTCCTCTATTAGCCATACTTTTAAAGTCAGCTATGTCAGTATGTATTAGTTCAAGCAGATTAGAAGTTCTTAATACTGGATTATTAAACGGTTTCCTACTGTGTTTAGCTTCAACACAGATTTCACATTTAGTGGAACCATGTTCATTGTTTATCTTTATCAATCCAGACTTACTAAGTCTACTTAATGACTTTGTGTTCAAGTGTCCTAATCTAACATGCCAAGAAGCAAAGTCACACGACACATAAGCAAATGAGTCAGTCTTATTCAATTTCCGGTTTCTATTACAAACAAGTTTCCAATGTAGAATGCTTTCCCTACATACTCACCGTTTTTTGGTCAACAACATCTTCCCTGAATCTATGGTTTGTTTTAATCCAGCTACCATAAGCAGTCCACTAGAGATTAGATTCCTACGCATGTTGGGAACAAGAAGTACCTTGGTGAGTGTCAAGATTTTTCCAGATGACAAGCATAAATCCACCTCTCCTACTCCTGTTACTTTTACCGCACTTGCATCCCCAATAAACACATTTTCACAGCCAGATTCGTCAAGATTTTTGAAGAATGATCTCTCATTGCATATATACCTTGTTGCTCCTGAATCGATTATCCACTCAGTTTGATCAGTAGTTGCATTCACTTCTGTCACAGTGGCGATAATAGTTTCTGCAATTAAGGCCTTTGAATCTCCTCTGTCATTCCTCGTTTTAATTGGTTGCTTGCAATCTTGTTTCTTATGACCTTCTTGATTACAATTCCAGCATTTTAATTTCTTCTTGAATTCTGTCGAATGATTGGGTCCATTCCTCTTCTGTTTCTTGTTGTTGTATTTCTTCTTGTGATTCACTTTACCTGACTGTCCTTCCACCAAATTTGCGTTACCATTTGGATACTTATGTTCAGTTGATTTAACTTGAAACACCCGATTAGCATCTTCGATCATAATATCAGAGATAAGTTCATCGAGATTCATCTTCTTCTTCTCGTGCTTCAATTAAGATCTATACTCGTTCCAGGAAGATGGCAACTTATCAATCAATACCAGAGCAGCCAAATTATCATCAATCACCATTCCTTCAGCTTGTATCTTGGATATGATTGCTTCGTAATCGTGAAGTTGATCGAGAATCGGAAGGTCATCTCTCATGAAAAATGAGGTCCACCTAGATGTCACATACTGTTTCTTTCCTTCGTCTTCGGCTCCATATTTCTTTTTCTGGTTTTCCCAAATCTCTTTCGCCGATTCAAAGTTCACATAGATGTCAAATAGCCTCTCCGATAAATGACGAAGAATGTGTCCTCTGCAGCATCGATTATTGTCTTGGAAGGTTCCTTCAATTCTTTCTTTCACGGTCTTTGATTCAATTGAATCCGCAATTCCAGTCTCATCTGGGTCTTTGATTTCTTCTTCTTTAGTCAGCACGTAGTCTATCCCTAGAAGAACATAAGCTCCTGCGACCATCTCCGATAGTTCAATCCTGAAAGAGGCTGGAGCTTTGATAGATCTGGAACAGCTCCAGGTCTCACCATTGCATGCGGATTTCAACAAGAAATAAAGAAGAAACAAATTGTTCTTTTAAGATTGTTGGATCTTTGATCTCTATGTCTATGTAAAGTTCACCGAGTTTCTGCAGGTTCTTTGTTGTCTGGTATAGAGTCGAAAAAGCAATCTCCTGAACTTAAAAGAACAATCCTCACAACTCCGATCTTCGTGAGAATGATCCGTTCAATTAAGAGTACACTCCACCTCTCAAATCCGATTGAGCTTTTAATCAAATCGGAGTTCGAATCTAAGATGAGGGAAAAGAAGAATTGAAGATGCTTAGTGAAATCGAAGACTCATGTTCTTGACTTCTCTCTCTTTGTTGTATCTTAGTTACTCGAAGAAGAAGAAGTATACATATATATATTCATCATTTTCTTTCACCCATTCCTTAACCGGAATTTAGAACCTTCGGTTATCTTCTAATTAATTGGTTCACAAATAATGAATTGTTGGTTAAGATGTCATTTCCGGTTTTGTTACTTAATCCGAAAATTTGTAAACAATGTTACATGATTATGTCCAACAGATAGGCCAATTACTAGTTCCTCATAGGCAACTTGGCTGGTGTCAAGGGGTTTCTCTGATTCATGCCTCGGGGTGGCTGAATCAGTTATTTGGTTAATTGTTGTTAAACACGAGCTAAAATTACATGTTAATTATTTTACTCCTTGGTGTAGATAGAGGTTGGATGCTGGTGATCCGGATACTCTAAAGAACAACCGACATGATTCTACTCAATCATTGGCATTACAAACAAAAGGGTTAAAATAATCTCGATTAATGGGTATAGATATTTTATGGTGGTTGAAACATTACACATCAAAAATAAAATATCGAGCAAAAAGTGGGGAGATAAGGAAGTTTTCATATTAAAATTTTACAAATTTCAAACTGTCAAGAAGAGAGAGATAGAGCTCAGAAACAATTATATAGATAAGTTTGAACGTTTCGGGATATGTCACGAATGGAATATTCTTCCCGTAGAATTATACAGTGAATATCGGATTCCTCATAGCCTAAAAATAAGGAGAATATTGAACTGTGAGGGCAGTATAGTGACATATAAAAAGCATAGGCTGCACATGTTTATACAATCAAGCACCTCTTTCAGTTTTCCCAAACCTGAAAAGACTTTAAGTCGCTGTAATCAAAGAAGTTTGATGATGCAGTCAGGGGTAATCAAATCGAAAACCCCACCTAGGTGTTGAAAATAAAGATTCCAAAAATAGATAACACAGATTTGTTATGGGGCCTAAACCCCTTAATACAAAACGTGGATACATTTCTGTTTTGGGGATTGGTTGGGTGGGTACGTGGTCTAAATTTAGGAAATGGGAGGTTTCAATTTGAGTTTGAGTCTGAAAAGGATATGGGGAGTGTCTTAGATAATGGAGCCATTAACTTTGATGGGTGGATGGTATCCTACACCCCATGGAAGCCATTAGCAGATGCGGACCACCCTAATTACATTAGGTTATGGATCCGGATAACGGGAATCCCTTTCGAGTATAGAGTTGAGGAGGTATATAGCTTAGTAGCTAGCTCTCTAGGTTAGATAATAAGCATCGATGTAGGGTAGCGACAAGTTTTAATTGAAATCTCTTGCTCCAAGCCTTTGATCTTCTCCTCCATATTGGAGTTCGAGGAGGGTTGTGAATCGAAGGTTATGTTTGAGTATAAGAGACTAGAGGGATACTGTCCCCTTTGTTTTCGAATGACTCATGAAGTCAAAGTTTGCTACAAAAACAAAACAGAGAATAGTGTTGTTGAGTCCACTAGGAAATTAGGTCAGTCCGAAAGAAATAAGACCTACAAAGGTGCTGTAAGTGGGTACAATAAGGGTATAAGTCTACCTCCAAACAATCCCAACACAGGAAACAAACTACATAGCAAGAGGGGCCGAGGAGCAACCTTGCTCCCGCCTCAGAAAAAACTAGCTGAAAACGTACTTCAATTTATTTTTAGGTATGCTATCGTGACTGGAAAATATCATGACATTGATTTTGGTAATTTTGGTTATTTTTCAGGCTTTGGAACATGAATTGGCTGGGGATTCAATGAAGGCAAAGAAAGTGAGGCGGCCCTTGTTCCAAGAAGATAAGGAACAGGAGGTGGCAGGATCTGGACCAGATATGGTAGAAGCATCAAAAGTAGATGTACAACAAAACTTGGAGGCTGCAGCAGAAGCTATGGAGAGCCAAAAGATGGACACAAATCAGTCCGGTAATGGGGATGAGGGAGTTATGGACAAGGACGTGGATGAAGAGTTCACGGATCTAGTGACAGCAGCAGTGTTGGCCGAGCTTGAAATGGCCGATGATTTGCATTGTCAACAGGAAATGTCAGAAATGGAGCAAGTTAATCTGCATGCTAGTTTGGTTGATAAAGCCCAGTCTGCAAACGTGGTAAAAAACAGGAAGCCAAAAGCTGGGCTTGGTAAAATGGGATCCAAGACCACAACGCCGATGAGAGTCATGAGTTCACGGAAACTGGCTCTTTTGTCACCTAGGAAGACTCCAAAGACAACAAAGCCCAAAGAGGGCAAAGATAAAGAGCAAGATAAAGGCTCGACTTCGAGTTTTTAAATGATTTTAAAATTGTTATGTTGGAATTGTCAGGGATTATGAAATAAGGTAACAATAAGTTTTTTAAGAGATATTTGGAAATCATGTAGACCACATTTTTTATTTTTGTCAGAAACAAAAAATAAAAGTTCTTTTTTAGAAAAAATACAAATGCATTTGGGCTTTACACACTTGACTACAGTGGAGCCTCTGGGTTGCAGTGGAGGTTTGGCATTACTTTATAATGATAACTATAATGTAACAATTCATTATAAAGACAAAAATTTCATAGACATGTCCTTAGAATTATTTAGTAAAACTGTGTATGTTACCTTTATATATGGGGAACCTGTTCAGGTCAAGAGATCATATGTATGGGAAGGATTAACTCGTTTAGGCATTACCAGAACAGAGCCTTGGATCGTGTGCAGAGATTTAAATGAAATAACGGGTAATCACGAGAAACAAGGGGGTGTACTGAGAACCATATCGTCTTTCCAAGACTTTATGCAAATGCTAAATGATTGTGATTTGTTAGAGTTCCCAAAGATAGGAAATAGTTGGTCGTGGCATGGGGTCCGCAATACTGGGATAGTACGGTGCATATTGGATAAAGCATATGGGAATGGAGAATGGTATGAAATGTTCTCCAAAATGAAGACTCGATACTTGGATATGATAGGATCAGATCATAGGCCTATATTAGTGCATGCCGAAGACCAGGTGGTTCGGGAACGAAGTAAACATTTTTATTTTGACAGAAGATGGTTGGGTAAAAATGGATTCAGGGAGATTGTTGAGAGTAGTTGGTACAGAGCTGGTTTAGGATAGGGTCGGGTACTAAACCCAACGTTGGCTCAGAAAATTAGCTTTTGTAGAAGGGAGATATCGTGCTGGCGGAGCCAGAACATACCATCAGGGCAAAAAGAAATAGCACACTGGAAAAGAGTGGTTGAGGATCTAAATAGCGGTAATATTCGAGATATTGTAGCGCTACGAGAGGCCAATGACAAGCTGTGAGTAGCATATAGTGAGGAGGAGATTTACTGGAAGCAGAAAAGTCGGAATAATTGGCTAAAAACAGGCGATGATAACACGAAGTTTTTCCATGCGGTTGTTCGACAAAGGCGAGCTCGTAACCGGATAACTACCCTTCTTGACAGTAGGGGAAACTGGGTAGAGAAAGATTCAAATATCTTATATGAGATCTCAAAATACTTTACGGAACTGTTCACGAGTAATGGCGTTGCAGTGACCGGTATAGCAGATATACCAGGGTTACAGATATGCAGAATCAAATGCTAACCAGATTGGCCACGGTGGAGGAGGTAAAAATAGCACTATTCCAAATGGATCCGGATAAGGCTCCGGGACCAGAAGGAATGACAACACTATTTTTCCAGAATTCCTGGAATGTAGTAAAAAAGGATCTACAGAACTTAGTTAACAACTTTCTAAGGGATGGGATTTTTGATAAAGACCTTAACAAGACAAACATATGTCTAATACCCAAGGTCCAAAGGCCAACGAGTATAGCGGAATTCAGGCCGATCAGTCTGTGTAATATTGGATATAAGCTGATAGCTAAGGTACTATGTTTGAGATTAAAAGTACTTTTACCTAATATTGTATCAGAAACACAATCGGCTTTTGTTGCAGGCCGGTTGATTTCAGATAATGTTCTGATAGCTCAGGAGATGGTACATGCCCTACGTACAAATAGTGCGGTTAGTGGAAATTTCATGGCCATGAAAACTGATATGAGTAAGGCATATGATAGAGTATAATGGAACTTTCTATCCGTGTTAATGGCTAAATTAGGTTTCAGTGTACATTGGATAAAATGTATAATGTGGTGTATTACGAGTGTGGAGTACTCGGTTATGCTCAACGGTAAACCAAGTGGGAATATTATTCCTCACCGAGGGTTAAGGCAGGGGGAACCGCTATCCCCATATCTCTTCATTCTTTGCACTGAGGTGTTAATAGCCAGGATGAAAAGGGCAGAGCAGACCCGGTGCATCACTGGAATTAAGATAGGACGTAATTGTCTAATTATTTCACATCTCCTCTTTGCAGATGATACTGTGTTTTTCTGTAGGGCCACGATCGAAGAAGCTGAGAATATCAGACAGATCTTAAGGGATTATGAGACGATGTCGAGACAATGTATAAATTTGGATAAGTCTTCCATTCAATTTGGTAAGAAGGTTGGGGCAGGGATTAAATCACAGATCCAACAGGCTATGGCTATTTCGAATCTGGGAGGAATGGGGATGTACTTAGGTCTACCAGAAGATCTAGGTGGTTCAAAAACAAAGGTGTTTGCCTATGTGGTGGAGAAATTGACTGCGAGAGTTGCGTCATGGTCCAGTAGATTCTTATTGAAGGCTAGCAAGGAAATTTTGATCAAATATATCCTTACAGTTATACCTACGTATATTATGAGTTGCTATAGATTACCGAAAACGGTGACTCAGCGCATACAGGCAGCGATAACCAAATTTTGGTGGGGAAACTCGGATGCTAATAGTCGTATTCATTAGAGAAAATGGGAGGTGCTTTGTAAACCCAAGACAGAAGGAGGTTTGGGTTTTCGAATGCTAGAAGATTTCAATTCGGCTTTGCTGGCGAAAGAGTTATGACGACTTTTGGTCTTTCCAGATTCTCTACTACCGAGAGTGATGAGAGGGAAATAGTATATTAACGGGAGCTTACTAGAGGTTCCACTCCGACCTCTGGTGTCATATGGGTGGCGTAGTATGCTCTCGGCTAGAGCCTTACTACAGAAGGGTTTAATTAGGAAAATAGGGGACGGTTCCCAAATTAGAGTTTGGAAAGACTTATGGATCCCAGATAGCCAGCCAAGGCCTGCTTATTGGTCGAACCTGCAGTTATTCCCGGATATGACTGTTGATCAGTTTATTGATCGGAGATCCGGAAAATGGAAGGAGATTTTAGTGCGCCAATACTTTGATCCCAAGGACGTTCGGCTGATATTAGCACTGCAAGTGTGGAGTACTCGGTTACGAGTGTGGAGTACTCGGTTATGCTCAACGGTAAACCAAGTGGGAATATTATTCCTCACCGAGGGTTAAGGCAGGGGGAACCACTATCCCCATATCTCTTCATTCTTTGCACTGAGGTGTTAATAGCCAGGATGAAAAGGGCAGAGCAGACCCGGTGCATCACTGGAATTAAGATAGGACGTAATTGTCTAATTATTTCACATCTCCTCTTTGCAGATGATACTGTGTTTTTCTGTAGGGCCACGATCGAAGAAGCTGAGAATATCAGACAGATCTTAAGGGATTATGAGACGATGTCGAGACAATGTATAAATTTGGATAAGTCTTCCATTCAATTTGGTAAGAAGGTTGGGGCAGGGATTAAATCACAGATCCAACAGGCTATGGCTATTTCGAATCTGGGAGGAATGGGGATGTACTTAGGTCTACCAGAAGATCTAGGTGGTTCAAAAACAAAGGTGTTTGCCTATGTGGTGGAGAAATTGACTGCGAGAGTTGCGTCATGGTCCAGTAGATTCTTATTGAAGGCTAGCAAGGAAATTTTGATCAAATATATCCTTACAGTTATACCTACGTATATTATGAGTTGCTATAGATTACCGAAAACGGTGACTCAGCGCATACAGGCAGCGATAACCAAATTTTGGTGGGGAAACTCGGATGCTAATAGTCGTATTCATTAGAGAAAATGGGAGGTGCTTTGTAAACCCAAGACAGAAGGAGGTTTGGGTTTTCGAATGCTAGAAGATTTCAATTCGGCTTTGCTGGCGAAAGAGTTATGACGACTTTTGGTCTTTCCAGATTCTCTACTACCGAGAGTGATGAGAGGGAAATAGTATATTAACGGGAGCTTACTAGAGGTTCCACTCCGACCTCTGGTGTCATATGGGTGGCGTAGTATGCTCTCGGCTAGAGCCTTACTACAGAAGGGTTTAATTAGGAAAATAGGGGACGGTTCCCAAATTAGAGTTTGGAAAGACTTATGGATCCCAGATAGCCAGCCAAGGCCTGCTTATTGGTCGAACCTGCAGTTATTCCCGGATATGACTGTTGATCAGTTTATTGATCGGAGATCCGGAAAATGGAAGGAGATTTTAGTGCGCCAATACTTTGATCCCAAGGACGTTCGGCTGATATTAGCACTGCAAGTGTGGAGTACTCGGTTACGAGTGTGGAGTACTCGGTTATGCTCAACGGTAAACCAAGTGGGAATATTATTCCTCACCGAGGGTTAAGGCAGGGGGAACCGCTATCCCCATATCTCTTCATTCTTTGCACTGAGGTGTTAATAGCCAGGATGAAAAGGGCAGAGCAGACCCGGTGCATCACTGGAATTAAGATAGGACGTAATTGTCCAATTATTTCACATCTCCTCTTTGCAGATGATACTGTGTTTTTCTGTAGGGCCACGATCGAAGAAGCTGAGAATATCAGACAGATCTTAAGGGATTATGAGACGATGTCGAGACAATGTATAAATTTGGATAAGTCTTCCATTCAATTTGGTAAGAAGGTTGGGGCAGGGATTAAATCACAGATCCAACAGGCTATGGCTATTTCGAATCTGGGAGGAATGAGGATGTACTTAGGTCTACCAGAAGATCTAGGTGGTTCAAAAACAAAGGTGTTTGCCTATGTGGTGGAGAAATTGACTGCGAGAGTTGCGTCATGGTCCAGTAGATTCTTATCGAAGGCTAGCAAGGAAATTTTGATCAAATATATCCTTACAGTTATACCTACGTATATTATGAGTTGCTATAGATTACCGAAAACGGTGACTCAGCGCATACAGGCAGCGATAACCAAATTTTGGTGGGGAAACTCGGATGCTAATAGTGGTATTCATTAGAGAAAATGGGAGGTGCTTTGTAAACCCAAGACAGAAGGAGGTTTGGGTTTTCGAATGCTAGAAGATTTCAATTCGGCTTTGCTGGCGAAAGAGTTATGGCAACTTTTGGTCTTTCCAGATTCTCTACTAATGAGAGTGATGAGAGGGAAATAGTATATTAACGGGAGCTTACTAGAGGTTCCACTCCGACCTCTGGTGTCATATGGGTGGCGTAGTATGCTCTCGGCTAGAGCCTTACTACAGAAGGGTTTAATTAGGAAAATAGGGGACGGTTCCCAAATTAGAGTTTGGAAAGACTTATGGATCCCAGATAGCCAGCCAAGGCCTGCTTATTGGTCGAACCTGCAGTTATTCCCGGATATGACTGTTGATCAGTTTATTGATCGGAGATCCGGAAAATGGAAGGAGATTTTAGTGCGCCAATACTTTGATCCCAAGGACGTTCGGCTGATATTAGCACTGCAAGTGTGGAGTACTCGGTTACGAGTGTGGAGTACTCGGTTATGCTCAACGGTAAACCAAGTGGGAATATTATTCCTCACCGAGGGTTAAGGCAGGGGGAACCGCTATCCCTATATCTCTTCATTCTTTGCACTGAGGTGTTAATAGCCAGGATGAAAAGGGCAGAGCAGACCCGGTGCATCACTGGAATTAAGATAGGACGTAATTGTCCAATTATTTCACATCTCCTCTTTGCAGATGATACTGTGTTTTTCTGTAGGGCCACGATCGAAGAAGCTGAGAATATCAGACAGATCTTAAGGGATTATGAGACGATGTCGAGACAATGTATAAATTTGGATAAGTCTTCCATTCAATTTGGTAAGAAGGTTGGGGCAGGGATTAAATCACAGATCCAACAGGCTATGGCTATTTCGAATCTGGGAGGAATGGGGATGTACTTAGGTCTACCAGAAGATCTAGGTGGTTCAAAAACAAAGGTGTTTGCCTATGTGGTGGAGAAATTGACTGCGAGAGTTGCGTCATGGTCCAGTAGATTCTTATTGAAGGCTAGCAAGGAAATTTTGATCAAATATATCCTTACAGTTATACCTACGTATATTATGAGTTGCTATAGATTACCGAAAACGGTGACTCAGCACATACAGGCAGCGATAACCAAATTTTGGTGGGGAAACTCGGATGCTAATAGTCGTATTCATTAGAGAAAATGGGAGGTGCTTTGTAAACCCAAGACAGAAGGAGGTTTGGGTTTTCGAATGCTAGAAGATTTCAATTCGGCTTTGCTGGCGAAAGAGTTATGGCGACTTTTGGTCTTTCCAAATTCTCTACTAGCGAGAGTGATGAGAGGGAAATAGTATATTAACGGGAGCTTACTAGAGGTTCCACTCCGACCTCTGGTGTCATATGGGTGGCGTAGTATGCTCTCGGCTAGAGCCTTACTACAGAAGGGTTTAATTAGGAAAATAGGGGACGGTTCCCAAATTAGAGTTTGGAAAGACTTATGGATCCCAGATAGCCAGCCAAGGCCTGCTTATTGATCGAACCTGCAGTTATTCCCGGATATGACTGTTGATCAGTTTATTGATCGGAGATCCGGAAAATGGAAGGAGATTTTAGTGCGCCAATACTTTGATCCCAAGGACGTTCGGCTGATATTAGCACTGCAAGTGCCAAAATATACACGACAGGACTACTGGGGTTGGCACCATACTAGATCAAGGAGGTACACTGTAAAGTCGGGCTACGAGATAGCTAGGGACGATGCCGGGAGCAAACATTGTATGTTTGGACCGTCTTTTGATAGTTTATACACAAATTTTTGGAAACTGGATTGTCCACCCAAAATCAAGCATTTCATATGGCAGATGTTGTCGGGCTGCATGGCAGTGTGTCAGAACCTAGTTCGGAGGGGATTGGGACAAGATGCCAGGTACCAGCAGTGCGGGACGGATACTGAGACAATAAATCACGTTATTTTTGAGTGCCCCTCGACGACTCAGGTGTGGGCGTTATCAGCCATCCCAACTAACCCGAGGGTGTTCCCGGGTCAGTCTGTATGGTATAACCTCGACCAGTTGTTTAATAGGATATCGGGCCAAGCGGCATGGGCGATGTTCCCATGGATTATTTGGCATATTTGGAAAGCTCGCAACGGTTTCTACTTTACACAAGTAGATCTCATCCCACGAGATGTCTTGAGCCGCGCTAACTCTGATTACCGAGAGTGGACAGAGGCTTATATGGATTTTAGGGAGGTGCCTAAACTAGGTACGTCGAGGAGTACCCCGTTTCATTCGGCGATAATGTTTCCGACCACAGCTAATCTCAGGTTCACTGGCTATAAATGCTATGTGGAAGCGTCTTGGAAAGACACTGACCTCTACACAGGGTTGTGGTGGTATTGCTTTCCAGATTCAGTGGAGGGAACACATTCGGGATCAAGACGGGCACATCACTGCTTATCAGCTATGCACGCGGAGGTGGAGGTGGTGCTTTGGGCGATGGAGGCTCTAATCGATTTGAACATACAGGAGGTGGAGTTATCATCGGATTGTGAGACAATCTACCACATATTCCAGTATCCAGAGGAGTGGCCGACCTTTCTACCTTACGAGGAAGAGTTTCGACGACTACAACTGAGGTTTAATTCGTGCTTGTTGTCTATTATTCCCAGAGGCCTTAATCATAGAGCAGACGCCCTTGCTAAGGCAGGACGAGTGTCTGGTTTGTGATCGGGAAGGCCCTGGTTTTGTAGTTGTGCTCATCCTGCCGTTGTAAAAAAAAAAAAAAAAAAAAAAAAGCTAAACTTTGTTAAAAACATTAAATTTTAAACAATAAATATTTCAAGAATTATTTTTATTTATGGTGTTATGTTAAGTGATTTATGATATATATATATATATATATATATATATATATATATATATATATATATATATATATGTACACGCTTGCAACATGTACCCACTACCCTAATTTTAAAGAATATTCTAGACCATTTCACTTTTGCGTACTCGCTTCTGATTCCATGCAACATAGGTGAGACCTAATATCTACCACATTCATTTTCTAATTAAGGCATTGGAAGGGCTCATGTGTACCAATTACAGGCTTCCCCTCTCTTTCCCTTCCCTCCCTTCTCAACTTTTCTTTTTACTCTTTTCTTCTTCTCCAAACCTTTTCCATCAAATTATTTTTTCTTCTAATGCACCTGAATTTTGGCCGATAGATCTGTCTCCAAAAACCAAAATTCACACTCTAATATTACTTTTGTTATACTTTTATCCACTACTCGATGAACCATATGCCCAAAATTTGGAAATAATACATTAATTTCATATGTATGTATGAAATATAGTTTTGTAGGGTGCTGATTTTTTTGGGATCAGGATGCTTATATATTTCTGTAAGATTCGTTGGATTTGATTTCGTACTCATTAACGATTTTTGTTATTATGAAGGAGATGAAGATGAATTGATAATTTACCAGAAATAACAAATTTGTTATCATGTAATAGATGTTTTAGCTTATAACATATGTTTTATCATGTAATATATGTGTTAACGGATAACGTATGCGTTAACACAAACATATGCGCTAATTAAATATGTGTTATAAGATAATAAATATGTTAACCACTAATATATGTGTTAGTCGTATAGTCTGGTAATACATATGTTAACGTACAATATTGGGAGATCAAAACATACATCATAAGGAATTTTAGAGTACATTCATTCAGACTATGGGGTTCATAAAACACAACTCCAAGCATTTCAAGTGCTCAATATTTCATCATATTCATAGACGACTATTCAAAGAAAGTTTGGATTAACTTTCTAAGAAAGAAAAGTGATGCATTTCAAGCATTTCTAGATTGGAAGACTCTAGTTGAAAATCAAACAGGAAGGAAGGCTAAATGCTTGAGAACTGATATTGGATTGGAATATTGTAATACACAGTTTGATAACTTGTGTAAAGTTTCAGGAATTAAGAGGGACAAGACATTGTGCGTATACGTCGCAGCAGAATAGAGTTTCAGAGAGAATGAACCGAACTATTATGACAAAATTCAGAAGTATGCTATCACATTCAGGGTTAAGTGAAAAGTTTTGGGCAAAGCAACTACTACAACAGTCTACTTGATGAACATATTGCCTTCAACATCAATTGACTTTGAGATACCAAAAGAGTTGTGGACAGATTTTAAACTCGTTTACAATCACTTAAAGGTCTTTGGGATTACATCTTATGTTCATAAAGTTCAGGACAAGATTAATCCAAGAGCAACAAGAGAAGTTTTCTTGGGTCATGGATCAGAAGCTAAAGGGTTTGTATATGGTTAATTGAAGAAAATAAGCTTGTTATAAGTAGGGATGTAATCTTCATTGAAGAAAAATTGTACAAAGACCTATGTGCAGAAACTCTAACAGATCAAGTGAAGAATCTAGATTCAGAAAAGAAATCAAGGAAGCGTGTAAACTTTCAGAACAGAGGTAGAAGAAGTGTTGGGAGAATCAGCAGCATGCACTAGAGAGGAAACAATATCAGATTTAGGTGGAGAAAGTTCAGGGTATGTTCCAGAGAATGATAGTGAGGGAAATGGTCAAAGTGAATCAGAAGCAGAGGAAGAATCAGGGAATGTGTAAGTGGATAGAGAACTTACGGATATGGACACTGATTCTAGTCATAGTTCTGAACTTGAGGATTGCTTACTAGCAAGGGATATGAAGAGAAGGGAAATAAAGCCATTTTCAATGTATGAAGATACAGATTTTGTTGTCTATGCTCTATCTTGTGCAAATGAGATAAGTATTGAAGAACTTAAGACATTTATGGAAGCACTGAAAAGTAAAGACAAGAAAAAATGGACTTTGGTGTCAGATGATGAAATGGATTCATTAATCAGAAATAATACTTGGGTATTAGTTGATAAATCTAAAACTCAAAACGTTATTGGGTGTAAATAGATCTACAAGCTAGGTTGGTGCCTAAATGGTATGCACAAACAGAGGGTATTGACTATATTGAGGTGTTTGCACCTCTAATTAACCATAAATCTATCAAATTACTACTGCTAATAGTGGTTAATTTTGATATGGAGCTTGAATAACTACACGTTAAAACATCTTTCTTACACGACACTTTACAAGAAGAGATATACATGAGTCAACCTGAAGGTTACGTGGTTAGAGGGCAAGAGCAGAAAGTATGTTTACTTAAAAAAATCCCTAAACGGCCTAAAGCAATTGCCTAGAAAGTGGAATTAAGTTTCAGACATTTATGTTAAGCCAAGGTTTCAAGAAGAGTGAATTTGATCCTTGTGTTTACTATAAAGAAAAATCATAAATGTTGATGACATGTTAATTGCTTCAATGAATCTTAAGCAGACAGAAGAGTTAAAGAAAGAGCTAAGCATAAAGTTTGAAATGAAAGATTTTGGGTCAAGCCATGAAGATACTTGGTATGGATATATACAAAGACAGAGATAAAGGTATTTTAGTACGTATTATCTCAAAGCAATTACTTGATTATCAAGTTATTTGGAATTAGTGATGCAAGGTCAGTACAGACATCACTAGGATCTCATTTTAAACTACCAAAGTTGACACCAAAACAAGAAAATTGCAAGAGATATGGAGAGACAATGTATCTTATGCTAGCGCAGTTAGGAGTCTCATGTACGTTATGATAGGATCACGCTCAGATCTCGCTTACGCAGTTGGTGTTGTTAGCCGTTACATGTCAAAACCAGGAAAGGAGCATTGGTTAGTGATACACTAAGTTTTACCCTAGTATTCTATTGCAAGTGCACAGCAAAACGAAGTAGTATTCTAGGGATCAAATCCACGAATACCAAGTTGTCACTCTATCAATCTTAAAATCAAACTAGAGCTAAGACAAATCAAATAATAGAGGTGATTGCTATTAAACGCGAAACAGAAAATGAAACGATGTAAATTCAATAAATAAAAGCATCTAGTTCAGGGAAATTCATCTAGAATTCAGGGAATTAAACCAGAAAACTATTCAAGGACAAATTATAAACGATCTTAACTCAGACATAAAAGTTTAGCCAATCCACTGTCGTGATATCGACTACTGTATCTAGTAACTTAGAAAAACTAACTGTCGTTGGCACTAGAGATCTAGACACACATTACTATAAAGTCTGATAGGTCCACAATTAACCTAAACATCAACTATCGTTGGTTAATGATTAAGTGCCTCATTTAAAGAGGATCCAATTCCTAACAAGCTTTTGGAGAGTCAGGTAATCTAAGATCATAGGCTAGTTAGCTACTCTAACCTAGGCATTAAAATTATCAATAGATGGAGAACACATCAAACATAAACCTATGTGTTCCTAATTCATCAATTCCCTATCAACCCTAGAAAAACCCTAAATTTGATTGGGGTCCTACTCAAACATGATTGAAAGAGAGAGAACAATATACATAACATAAAACATAATGGAATTGCAAAAGTAAATAATAGGGTTCATAAATCTTCTCCAATGGTGTTGTGCAGGATAGAGATCTTCTCCCTTAAAGGTTACAAAAGTGGCTGCTGAAAAATAATGATAGGATGCCTTATAAGTTCTAAGAAAACTATTTAAATAGGCTAAAAACGCGTCTGGTACAAAATAAAGAAAATCTTGTTTTCTCTTTGCAATATCGATGATCGATTGATCAAAGGATTGATCAATCGATCAAGGGGGTACAATAGTCGATCATGATCTCAGCAGGTCAATCATCAGGTTGAGCGCATCTTATCAGAAGGAGTTCCAGAAGAAATAGAAGATATAGATCCATATGTGGTAATAGATGAGAACACAATACAACATTTCAGTCACAAGGAGCATTACTTGAGACTCCAAATTAATGGTGGTCTATACGTGGAGAACAAGCGGTGCAACACATGCACTCATCCTATCTCTTTCCAATCCTTTTGTGGCTGTATAAATTGTGACTTCATTCTCCACCAAAACTGTGTTGGGTGTCCTAGAAAGAAGTGGTACGTGCTACACAACAAACGACTTACTCTAGCTAGAAGTGTTTGACAATTATTCTAAATGTGATGCTTGTAAGAGATAGTCCAATGGTTTCATGTACCATCATGAGAGAAAAACTTTGGATATCTTGTGCGTGTAGTTCAAATTCTGAGCCATATGTCCATCCAAGTGTGCAATATTGGTTGCAACTTATGAAGCCTTGATATGGTAGTTGCATCGAAGATGATTGTAGATTTGACATATATGTTTTGAATGAGCCACTCTACCACAAGTGGTAAAGCATAGAGTTGACGATAATCAACTTTCACTATGCTATGGTCAAAAGGCAAATGGTATACTTTGATGTTACATTTGTGAGGAAAAAACCAATTCTGGAAAATGGTTTTACACATGTAAAGATCACATACTTTGTTTGTATACAAAATGTGTTATCGGGAACTTTTCAGGTTTCATGCCAAGAAGTACAACAAAACTATAGTATGTCTCGTCCATTATGCATCACGTGTAAGTTGCATTGCATTTTTTCTTATCATCTCAGTTGTCTGGAGCCTCAAATGTTTACTTTTGCTCGTTTCAATGTTTATACCGTTAAAGCTCAGATTGCTTTCTCTTAGATTTCTTATGTGAGTTGATTTCTTTAATGTATTGTTTATATCTAAATACGCTGTATTTCTAACGTTTTCAGCCTTATGTTTTCCACAAAATTTCACCTAGACAATACTATCACTCTTGTCTGTTCAAATTTCTTTTTGGTTACATGTTAATGTCTGTTCAACATTTGAAGGAGCAGTGGGCATTCCAGTTTATGGTTTATTGGTTTTGTAAAATCTTAAAGTTATTTAAAACCTATTTGAAATTCGGTTTGATACGGTTCAGTTTTCTTTGGTTTACGGTTTTATTGGTTTTATGAAAATAGAAACCATTTCAAAACCGTACTTTTTCTAATTGCACGGTGCCACGATCTAAAATGTAATATAAGGAATGTAAGAGAGATTGTCAAAAAAAAGCATGGGAATAATATGAAAATAATATTTATGCTTCTATATTTTCCACAAACAATGTTCAATGCAATAAAACTGATATACACAATATTTTTACTCTAAAATCTACTCAATTGTTATTTTTTCATTTTTCCCATCTAAAACTTTATTATAAATGGCCTTAAAGCCTGATACATCTAATACAAGTTATCACAAAAGATGAACATTAGCTGAAGCTCTGAAAGGTTGATGTCTAAGAAGAGCTCCGTAGAAACATCACCGGAAAGAGAGAGAGTCGCTTAATTTTTTCTATAGGAAAAAACTTATACTCAATTTTTTATCTAAGAATCACAAAATATCTGAGGAATATATTAATTAATTATTGGGTCATATTGGGCCTTACATTTACCTAGTTATTGTTCCTAAGTGTTAATGTAATTAGGGTAAAGTATCTCGTTTCCTCTCTGTGTATATATGCCGACATGTTGCAAAGACTAAGACAAGGAAAATCTTTGACCATACGTTTCCAAGGTTTCAACATGGTATCAGAGCTTAAACCTAACTTCTAAAGGGTTTAGCATCATTTTCCTGAGATCACTAAACATGTTCTTCTTTTCCTTTGATTATTTGATCTTGATTTGTCGAATACCTCTAAATCGACAAATTTTTCTTTTTAAAATATGGGTCATACTTCTCCTCCACGCTCTGGATCTCAAGCTACTACCACGGGGGGTACACGTTCCACGCCTCTGTTCCTCGAGTTTGAAACAATGAGAAGAAACAATATCACCATACGACCTTACCTCGGGAGATAATCCAATAACGCTTATCTGCAAACCGTTCCTTAATGCGCACAACTACGATCAGTGGGCAACAATATCTTCGATTAGCCTTGGTGGCTAGAAAGAAATTTGGATTTGCAGACGGCACAATTCCTCAACCTCCCGCCCATTCCAAAGACTACGAAGACTGAATAGCAAACAATGCTCTTGTGGTTTCATGGATGAAACTGACTGTTTCAGATGCTCTAACTGATTCACTGTCACATATTGACACGGCATACGAGTTTTGGGTACACACTAAGGCTCGTTTCGGTATTAAGAATGGACAACGTGTCCAACGTCTTAAAACAGAACTTGCTACATGTAGGCAAAAGGGTCTTGCACTTGAAGCCTATTACGGGAAGCTCATACAACTCTGGAGGAGTCTTTCAGACTATCAACAAGCAAAAACAATGGAGGAAGTGCGTAAAGAAAGAGAGGAAGACAAGCTGCATCAGTTCTTAATGGGCCTCGATGAGTCCGTATATGGAAGTGTTAAATCAGCCTTGCTTTCATGGGTTCCATTACCTACACTTGAAGAATCATACAACACGTTGGCACAAGATGAGGAATCAAGAATCACGAGTCGAATTCATGAGGAGAAATTTGATGGTGCAAGTTTCGTGGTTCAGACGAGTTCTCATCAACAACCCGTACAAGACGATACTCGATCTACAACAGTAAGTTGCACGGGCTGTGGCAAACCAGGACACACGATCGAACACTGTTTCCATCGTATTGGTTATCCATCATGGTGGGTTGACAAATCCAAGCCTCGTGTCGCTCCTAACTCAAATGGTGGTCGTAACGCAACTTCGACATTTCCTCAGAACTTGCGTGAAACACAAGTAAGCTGAGGTTCCAACACGTCTTCCGCACATCACATCTGCCAAAATCCAGAATCTACTCATCATGCTATGTCCTTAACCTCCTCAGATAGAGTAGAACTAAGAGGCCTCAGTGATCAGCAGTGGAAGACATTAGTTCGGATGTTGAACGACGGGAAATCAAGTACTACCGATAGGCTCACAGGTAAGCTATTTGTTAAATCATTATTGATACTGGTGCGTCTAATCATATGACATGTTCTCTTGACTATCTTTCTGAGGTGTGTGATATGTCTCATGTTCTTATCAAACTTCCCGATGGTCGGTTTACTACTTCGACATGTCAAGGGAAAGTTCATATGGGGTCTTCATTGGTCTTGTCGGATGTTTATTTTGTGTCTGAACTGCAGTGTCATCTCATCTCCATTTCTTAGTTGACTTGTGACAGTGGTTGTGTATTTCAGATAACTGATAAGGTTTGTGTGGTTCAGGATCGCATCACTCGGATGGTGATTGGAGCAGGTGAACAACAACATGGTCTTTATTTTTTTCGAGGGGTAGCCGCGGCAGCAGCGATTCAAGTAACTTCTGCTCCACCTTTGGATATTTGGCATTGCCGTCTCGGACATCCTTCTTCTAAAGCATTGAATTTATTGAAACTTTCTCCTACTAGTACTTTTGATTCAAAGACTTGTGAGATTTGTATTCGCGCAAAGCATGTTCTAGACACTTTTCCTTTGAGCAATAATACAGCAAGTTTTGCTTTGGAATTGATCCATTGTGATCTTTGGGGACCCTATCGTACCTCAGCTTTGTGTGGCTCTCGGTTTTTCTTGACTATAATGGACGATTACTCTCGTGCGGTTTGGATCTACTTGCTTACCATGAAACAAGAGGCTCCAACTCATTTGAAGAGTTTTCTTGCTTTAGTTACACGTCAGTTTAATGCAAATGTTCGGAGAATACAAAGTGACAATGGCTCGGAATTATTGTGTCTTCGTTCTTTCTTTGCTGAGACTGGTATAATTCATGAAACGTCTTGCATTGGAACTCCACAGAAAAATGGTAGAGTGGAGCGAAAACACAGACGTATTCTCAATGTTGCTCGTGCACTTCGATTTCCAGCTCACCTTCCGATTGAGTTTTGGGGTTATTGTGCTCTTACTGCGGGATATCTCCTCAGTAGAACTCCTACACAAGTGTTGAATGGGAAGACACCATTTGAAATGATCTACAATCGGCCACCACCTCTTCAGCATCTCCGTGTTTTTGGTTGCTTATGTTATGTTCATAATCAAAAGCATAACGGTGACAAATTTGCTTCTAGGAGTAACAAATATGTTTTTCTTGGATACCCGTTCAGCCAGAAAGGTTGGAGAGTTTATAATTTTGAGACTGGAACAATAAGTGTCTCTCGAGATGTGAAATTCATGGAGACTAACTTTCCGTTCCATGAATCATCAAATGTAGTTCCTTCGGAATTGCTTTCGTCTTTCTCTATTCCAAGAGTGTTTCACGAGGAAGATTCACCTCTGGTCTTCACCTTACCTTTTGATTCTCTGTCACCATAGGTTTATGAGGATAGTCTCCCCCTCGAATTACCTATACCTACAGCCGAGGCATCTCCAGCTGATTCGAACCACCCAAGTCATTTGGTTGCTTCTTCTTCGGGTACCTTGCAGGTTACGCTTCCGATTCCATCATCACCTGATCATATATCATGTGATTTAGATGTGGCTGTTTCACCTCCTCTGTCCCCAGAATTAGAAGAGTTGGGTCGTGGTCATCGCAAGAAACTTCCACTGGTTCGCCTTACGGATTACGTTACTCGGCTGTTACACGAGCCGTCTCCAACATCTACACCTTACCCGATTGATAATTTTTATCAAGCTCTCGTTTTTCTTCCGCCTATCAAGTGTTCCTTTGTGCGATCACTGCTGCCACTGAACCACAATTCTATAAGGATGCCATTGTTGATGAAAATTGGCGAAATACTGTTCGGACAGAGATTGATGCATTAGAAGCAAATGGTACTTGGACTGTGGAGACTCTTCCTCCTGGTAAGAAAGCTACTGGTTGTAAATGGGTGTTTAAGCTGAAGTATAATGCAAATGATACGTTAGAACGTCATAAAGCACGGCTGATGGTTCTTGGCAACAATCAAATGGAAGGCATCGATTTTAATGAAACGTTCACTCCGGTTGCGAAAATGGTCACTGTCCGGGTTTTCTTACAACATGCCGTCTCTTGTGACTGGGAGATTCACCAAATGAACGTCCACAATGCGTTCTTACATGGGGATCTCGATGAAGAGGTGTACATACAGTTTCCTCCAAAATTTCGTACAGAGGATAAAACCGAAGTATGTCGTCTTCATAAGTCGTTATACAGTTTGAAACAAGCTCCACGGTGTTGGTTTTCAAAGCTGGGATCCGCACTTAAAGAGTACGGTTTCACTCAGGATGTCTCTGATTACTCTTTTTCACAATGGCAAAACATGGGGATCGTCTTCATGTCCTAGTGTACATGGATGACTTGATAGTTTCAGGGAACTCTACACCTCTTATTAACGAGTTTAAGACATACTTGAGCGCTTGCTTTTACACGAAAGATCTCGGTGTCTTGCGTTACTTCTTAGGGATTGGAATCGCCCGGAATTCCACCGGTATCTATATGTGTCAAAGAAAGTACGCTCTTGATATCTTCTACATGACTTCTTGGAACCAAGCCATCTGCACTTCCGGTGATACAGAACCATCGACTTGCGCTTGCGAAAGGTGAATTACTTAGTAATCCGACTTCCTATCGTCGTCTCATAGGTAAACTCATCTATCATGGCAATACTCGTCCCGAACTCTCTTACTCTATTCACATCTTGTCACAATTTATGAGTGCTCCAAAGGTTGATCATTGGGAGGCTGCTCTCCGAGTGGTTAAATACTTGAAAGGGAGTCCCGGGCAAGTTCCGACTGGAGTGCTTGCCCAATCACACGATGTTCTTTGACTGGTTGGTTTATCCAACTTGGTGGCTCCCCGTTGTCTTGTAAAACAAAGAAACATGATGTTGTGTCACGGTCTTCCGCAGAGGCAGAATATAGAGCCATGGCTGACACGATTAGTGAAATCCTTTGGCTTTGAGAACTCTTACCTGTTTTTGGCATTGACTGCAGCACTCCTACCGTCATTTATTCTGATAGTCTATCAGCCATCAGTCTTGCGAAGAATCCTGTTTTTCACGCACGAACAAAACACATCGAAAATGATTGTCGTTTCATTCGCGATGAGATTACTCGTGGTGTGGTTTCTCCTCAGGATGTTTCGACAACCTCACAGCTTGCCGACATCATGACAAAAGCTCTCGGCAAGAAGCATTTTGATGTTTTTCTTCTCAAGATGGGTGTTCGGAACCTACACACTCCACCTTGAGGTGGGGGGTATTGGGCCATATTGGGCCTTACGTTTACCTACTTATTGTTCCTAAGTGTTAATGTAATTAGGGTAAAGTATCACGTTTCCTCTCTGTGTATATATGCCGACATGTTGCAATGAATAAGATAAGGAAAATCTTTGACATATTTTAACATTAATTTTTATCTAAAACTGGAAATACTAGTCATTATCTAAAAATATAAAACATTCTTTATTATATAGTATATAGATATCTCTAATATTTATATCATATATAACATTAATATAAGAACCTAAAAACTCAAACGGTTTTACGGTTATAAACCGAACCGAAACCAAAACTGAAATATTTTCATAATGATATCCAAAATGGAATTTTATGTAAAAGTGAAACAAAACTGAATCATCTAATTACGGTTTGGTTTGGTTTTGGATACGGTTATTTTGCTCACTCCTTAATTTTGAAGACCAAAAACAAAGAAAAATTGCGATGACTACTTTTCTTATAACAAATTCATCTAAACATTTGACTTTTGAACAATCAAAGAGTTTATAATTTTTATTTTGAATGAGCTTTTTACATTCTTTACAAATTCCAACTATTTCGAAATCACATCAATAAATATACCAAGGATCGTTCGGTTTTAAAAATATTAAGATATGATTCAATTTGTAAAGTATTAGTTTGGTTTGGTTCAAATCAGATATGATTGAAGTAATTGTTATATATACAGAATTCTATTTTGTTAATCAAAGTTACTTTGTTATACGATTGAACCTTGAATCGTATGAACTTCTCAATCACATTGCTTATCAAAGTTTTGATCGATCAGTTATGGAATGAAATTACAATGTTAAAGCAAGGATTAAAGAAAGACACATGAGTTTACAGAGTTACCCGAAATTCTGGATACATCATTCTTCTTTGAAGTTTTAGTTACAGTTATAACAACGGAGATTTTCCTCCTTTTACAACAAAATAAGAACGCCGAGTTGTTATCAGTCTGGTGGTTAGGATGATTTTTGACATCAAAATTTGATTCTTACTTGCTATATTATGGTAACTTAAAAAATAAAATTTTGGGAGTGAATTTTAGATATGGCTCGGATTTTGGGGATTGAAAAAAAGAACAAAATAAGAATATGAGTAACTAACTGTTTTGAGGAAGAATATGAGTAACTTAGAGTATATCCATCAATAGTTTTTAACACGAGTTCTTATATTAAAAGATAATGAAAATATTAAAACAAGGAGAGAGAAGAGTAAAACCCCATCTAAGAGGGGTTCACCAATGTTCATGCTCTAAAAATTCTCATTTAAGGATAGATTTTAATAAGTTTAAGAAACTCATCTTCCATTTGTTATTCTTTCATTAATTAGATCTATTTATTTAATCAAATTTAATTAATTAAATTAAATTAAATAATAAATAATAATTCTTTATTCTTTAGAACTCCTGCATGAATGGGGGTGGTCTAAGTGAATGTACACTGTGACATTAAAAGATGTTTTTGATGGGTAACATACATTTTGATAGAATAAGAGTTCTGATAGTTTTAGTTGGACAGATCAATAATGTGCGTTATCATATTATGCTATACAATACAAGAATCTACAAGAAAATGATTAGTCGGCGAATTTGGAAATATTTAATTTATGATGTTTCCTTTTAGTAATTGAAACCCCAACAAAAATTCAACGTAGAAAGATAAGGTCGTCCAAAAAAATGAGATAAGCACAAATGTCAGCCTCTAAGTGTACACAAATAAAAGAAGCTAATAATAATGCAATATAATAAGAATTACAGAAATAATAATTAATATCATTACAAATGAGATAATTGTCTATTATTCAGGATAGGTTAATAAAAACAAATAGCAACTAGCCGAAAGAAAACAAAATAGAAACAATACTTTGTTATTTTATTTTATTTTCACTAAAAAGACAAATATTAATAACCACCCCGAATTCGAAGAACTTAGTTAGGATCTAATGAACAAAAATGGTTACTAATAAATGAACTTTTTGTTACTAATAAGTTACATCAAAAATGAAGATCATGAAAACTATACCGACTATAATGAATCCCACATAATTTTTGAAAATGACAAATATAAAATCTCAGTTTCAGGAAATATGATATATAGTAGTGCATGAAAAGTTTAAAAGAATTGATATGACTACCTATGTCACCGAAATAAACTTATCTTTTCGGTTAGTTATCCAGAATTAAGTATACTTAAGTTAGAGTAATCAGAACATGAATAATTTTTCGAGAAATGATTTTCAGAATCGTATGAGTGAGGACAAAACACAAGAAAAAATTATTTGACGATTTATAAGATCAATAAACAAATCTTTTAAGTTTCCAGACATAACGTACCGACCTATCAACTGGTAAGATGGATTCACAGGCTCAAAAAGGACAAAGGCCCATTAAAATAGTTGTCTGGGTATTACAACGAAGTCATAAAATTTGGACAAATTTTGGCTCCATTTTTTTTTTGGCTCCATTTAAAAAAATAAAGATATTTGGTATATTTTTTTTTGGTAAACTGATTATATATCAATAAAAAGTAGAACTCAAGAATTCAAAATTTCTGGTGAATGCTGAGAAGCTGACTAGGCGACCGTTGATAGAAGCAATCATAGAATTTAGGCTTTATATTCAAAATTTGTTCCAATTTTATTTTTATTTTCTATTTGTACTTGTTATATAAATTACTTAAGCTGTATTTAATTTGTTTTGACATAATAAATCAAAATATATAAATGTAAATACTGAAAATAAGGACAAAAAATGACAAGAATAAGCTTTTATGAAATAAAAGATGTCAAACTTATTTTATTATACACTTTACTGTAACTGAATTTTAGATCAAAAGACCACAGTGATTTGAAGGCTTTTTACTATTTACTCCTCTTCGATGCGAGTTTAAATATAGATTATGTTTATGAAAAAATGCATTCATCCTTTTTATCGATAAATTATTGTGATATTTTCATCATTTTTTATCGACAAATTATTGTGATCATATATTGATTTTTTACAGACTATCGGCGTTGTGTAGATAAATCATGGAAATTTTCCAATAAATTTGGAGTCTAAAATGTTTTTGTTTTCCGAATTTCGTAAAAAAGACATGCATATAAATGCAAACAAAATATCAAAAAAATCTATCACCGCTTCATGCAAAAATGAAAATGTTGTTTAAGACGATAAAGTGTTTATCTTCAGAACAAATAATTTCACGACAAAAAGTTTATAGTAAATACAAGATAATTGGATTTAAAAGTAGTAAAGTTGACATTTAATAATATTTGGATTTACTTGCAACAATTCCAAAAAAAATGTGGTAATAATTTTTGGGGGACATATATTACAATTTTGTACTTACTACGCAAGCAACCAATTTTTCAACAAAACAAAAATATATCAAAGAAAAGTTAATTTAAATGTAACATTAAATTAAGTATATGTATCCATTAAATATATTTCATATAGAAATAAATGAGAAAAGTCGAGGTTTTTGTTGACTTATGTGATCTCATGGTTGACAATTACACGTCCCTTTTGGCCTCAACCTTTATATTTCAAATAATTCATTTTTCCAGCTCTTACATAACCGCGTTTTCATTTTTTATTAACAAAAAAAAAAACTATTGATTTTTCTATTGGCTGTTACTAGTTTCCCAAAAACTTATATTTTTTTTTACTTTTTATAAATTTATTTAAGTTAATTTGAAAAATCTTTAACAAAAAAGTTAATTCGAATAAGAAAATTATAAACTTAAGGAAGTAAAATATTGACAAAAAAAAAAAAAAGTAAAATACCTTTTTTAACAGAATTATGTAATTAAGCAAAATGAAAAAAAAAATCTATTGTTCTTTTATAATTTCTAAAATCTTTTTTTTTGTCAACAGACAAATTATATTGGATCACAACTGACCGGTTCAATAGGGCAAATTCCTACATAATGTAGGCGTGGGGACTCGATCCCTAATTATACAAATGAGCTGCTTTATGTGAACTTACCGTCGACTACTAGGCTAAAAGTCATTTGCAAAATCTAAAATCTTCTTAAATTTAATGTTATTAAACCAATAATATTAAAGGTAGAATCAAATTTTTTTTTTTTTGTCAACAGCAAATTATATTGGGCCACGAGAGGCCGTTCCAATAACCAAATTTTTAAATAATGTAGGAGGACGATTCGATTCCCTGGTTGTGCAAATGAATTACATTAAATAGACTTATAATTTGCTACGGGGCTAAAAACCATTTGCGGTAAAATCAAATTTATTATTATCAAAACTAATTTTAAATATTACATTAAGTAAATCTAAGTAATTTTAAAGTGTTTTTATTTTTTGTTTTTGGTCAGGACACAAATTTGATTTTATCAATACATCTCCTTACATAAATTGATTTAATTTAAAAAGAGAGATAAGGGTAAATAGGGAATTCATATACATATTTTTGACTAAAAGGTCGTGTATAAAGTTGTATACTCTTCGCCATTAGCTTTTCTTCATAAGATAACAAAAAAAATAAAACAGAGCACAAACTTTCAAAAAAAACAGAGCTACGAAGAGCTTTCTAGAAAATTCAAAATCACCGATCAAAGATCAATAGTTATAGAGAGTAAGAGATGGGAGATGTGGTTTTGTTCATCGACGAGATGAATTCGAAATTGAAAACCTCGAGTTGCAGAATTTGTCATGAAGAAGAAGACGAAAGTTTCTTCGAAGTTCCTTGTGCTTGTTCAGGCACCGTCAAGGTAAATACACAAAATCACTAACAGAATAATTCAATTTCTGTTCGTTTCGATCATCTTTTCTCGAAATTTGAATTCAATGGAGTTTGATTTTTGTTTTCTCGATCAGTTCGCTCACAGAAATTGCATACAACGATGGTGCGATGAAAAAGGAAACACAACTTGTGAAATCTGTCTTCAGGTAACTTTTTGAGCTTCTCCATCATCGAATTTTTCCGATCAATTTTCTGGTGAATTTGAAATGATTCGATAAAGTGTAAAATCTTTCGGTGAGAACTTTTTTTCTTCTTTTTTTGGATTTTTGATTTTTATTATGTGGTGCGCTTCGCTGTTTTTAGATAATTAATATATCTTTTTGTCTCCAAATTCTTATTAATTTGCTTTTTGTCTCCACATTTATATTTTCTGTAAAACTAACATAAAATTTTTCAATGATGAAGGTGTATAGAAATGGATATACAGCAATTCCAAAACAATCTAAATTGATTGAAGAAGATGAAGTCACAATCAGGTAAATATTTTTTGATAATTAAGGAAAAATAAAATAAATAGATTGAATGATGCAAATAATTGACTCATTGACGTGGTTTCCTGATTCTTTTCTTGCTTACGCGTTTGGGACATAGCTTGCAAATAGTTTATTACTCTTATTCTTACGAATTATAATAATTATTTTTGGAACAGAGAATATGAAAGAAGAAGACAAAGAAGAAGATTAGTTTCTGTTGCTGAATCTGAATTTACTCAATGTAATTCTGATAGAGGAGCTTCGTTTTTCAGATGGTTAACTTTCATTGTAAGTTTTCTTTATCACTATGTCCGTGTTTCTTTATATACTTTCTTATTGATAAATAGATCCATAAAACTTAATTCATAATGTAAGTTTATTATTAATCTCTAAATAATATTATGTGGGATACACGATTCTTGGAATAGCTTTTAGTGAGAAATGCATCAAAAACACTTCCCTGTTTCTTGATCAATTATTTTGCTAGTATTTTTGGGTTTTAGGTAATTATCAAAAAAAATTGGGTGGAAAGTGAATATTAAAATGATAAAATAATGAAAATTAGTTAAAAGAAATGATGAAAGATGGTGAAAAAGTCCATAGTTTAGGGAGGTTTGAGATAGATATGGCAACCACTTAAATGATTTCATGGCTTTTTTGGCCAAATCTATTTCGTAGTTATGTGGCAAAGCCTATTAAATATTATTATTATTATTTTGTATTTTTGTGTGTGGATTTTATAAAGTTTTTTTTTCCCACCAAGAAAAAGAACTTCTCAACTTTATTTTAAAAAGAAAATTGTACAATGTTACCGTTATAAAACTTTTGCCACTATTTTACTATGTTCATAATTTCTTACTCTTTATTTAATTTGATATATCTCGGTAAAATATTTCCAAATCAAATGGTTAAACTCTAAATCTATGCAAATGGGCTTTTAGCCTAGTGGCATACGGTAAATCAACTTAAAACAGTTCATTTGCACAATTAGGGATTGAATTCCCACCTACATAATGTAGGAATTTGGCTACTGAACCGGCCAGTTATGGCCTAATATAATTTGTCGTTGACAAAAAAAAACTCTAAGTCTGTAGTTTTTTTTCATCAGAGTTTAACTTTAAGTGTCTATACATCCAACATAATAGAATTTATAGTTTGAGGGAGATTTAAATTAAAAACCGAAGTTTATCGATCTAATTATTAGCAGTGAAATTTTTTATATATTTCTCAAAAAGCGAAACATAAAGATCTATGCAATATTTCTTTAATTAAATTAGGTTTAGGTTTTTCTAGTTTACTACAAAAGTGGAAGTTGCTAAAAATACATAGAAAATGGTTGGAATGTTGTTGCAAAGAAACACAAACAGAGAAAAAAGGACATAGGTTGGGTAAAGTTTGGTTGTTGGCCAATAATTTTGAGTTATTACAGTATACAAAAAACGTTCTTACCTAAGACCACAACTCCTACCTGAAATATTTTCTTATGTTTTACCAAATTTTCATATTACATACTCTTTCATGCAATTTTCATACAATGTATCTTAATTTTACATTAGTAATGTTCATTCTTTTTATACCATTTTTTGGCAGCTTTCAGTGTTGTTGCTGATGAAACATACATTCGATGTGGTTTATGGAACTCAAGAGTATCCATTCACAGTATTTACGGTAAGAATCAGATATTTACGAAATCCTGTACAATATTTTTAAATTTATTATAATATCTGAAATATGATGAATACAGGTACTCACATTAAAGGCTATTGGGATTCTATTGCCAATGTTCATTATAATTCGAACAATCGCAGCTATTCACAAAACTCTTCGTCGTCATCAATATCATGTAAGTTCCCCAATTAATAATATCCAAAGTCATATAAATATGCATGTGAGACGTGAGAATTAATATAGACGCATGCGAGTGCGTATTAATAAGTTTGTAGGTACCACGTTTTGTAAGATTTTGTGATCCAAAGAGGAATATCTTTTAAATCGATATTTGACTTTTGAATAAATCATGACAAAGTCCACATCATTAAATACCAGATTTAAAAATTTCAACTTTCTCTGTAATTGTTGACTTTTTAGTGATGTTTTGATTTTCAAAATAGGAATCTGACGAAGATACGTTGAGCTCTGATGATGATGAATCTGAAGAAGACGATGAAGAACAACAACACTTGGCTTAAATAAAAACCACAAAAATTAACGAAATTAACTACTTTTTTTCTTATTTCTTTCTAATTCATTTTTTTTATCTATCGAAAAAGCATTTATTTGATGCTCATGGTCATTATAATGTAGAATAAAAACATGTGAAGTTTCTTATATAAAAAAAATAAAAATTTTAAAATCGCATTTCATTATATTTGCCTATTTCGTTTTATCACAGAAACTGTGAGTAGTATAGTCAACGTTATTATCATCACAAAATTCATAGATCCTAATTACTATACAGGCTCTGAAGCTTAACCTAAACCTCAAAATCTGAGTCTACTCGGAGTTAAAGTATCCAACTGACTCGTGTTTCGATCGAGCTTGGTAAGAGCAGTTAAATCAGTTGGATAGCTGGAGAAGTGTGTTGGCTTTGTAATGAAGTTCAGACATTGATTCCTTTGAAGTTGTGTTATCAGAATTCGATGCAACATTACTGATGATTTGCTTTATCGTTGCTGCTAACTTACGATCAGTTTTTCTACTATATAAGGCTTCGAATTCTTGGGATTTAGCCATTGCTCGATGGAGTACGTAATCTGGAAGACCTGTGTAGATTGAATCCAACAAGAATGATGAGTGAATGATGCTTCTGAGAAAAAAGAGAAAGAAGAGCTTGAAGTAGTGTGAATTAGATGTTCTTACCAGCTAAGCGAGCAACATTAACTCCATAGCTTTTAGGACATGCACCAGGCGTCAATCTATAGAGAAATGTAACTTCTTCCACTCCACCAATTCCTTCTCCCACTTGACATGCCATATGACAAAGTGAGACCTATTGAATAATACCAAGAACAATCAGTTTTGAGAAGCTTCTGAATCTACACAAACAATCAGATGATTGATACTCATAATCGCAGAATCAAACGCTTCAGAACTCTTTTTTCGCAATACCTTTGGATTAGTTTGATAATCCATAGAGAGACGATGATAATGAGTAGAGAACAATCCTCGACACTGCACTTTGTTTATGAAGTGCTCAAGTACAGATTCCCTGTTAATAGTTTAAGATAATTCAATTAAACTAAGCAATAACAGTAAGTCCCAATAACAAGATACACAATAAAATGATTCAACATACGCAATGGCTTGTCCGTCTGATGTGGCTGTTCCTCTTCCAAGCTCATCAAGCACCACCAGAGAGTTTTGGGTGGCCAACGTCTGCATATTATTATATTATACCCTCCAGTTCAGTCAATGTGTTTATTGGTATTTAGGAAAATTAAACAAAAGGACTACTGTGGTAGGTTTCACATTGAACTTAGAAAGCTTCATGTAATCAATTTGACAAATGGTTATGAACATTACTTACCAACATTACAGCAGTTTCTGAAAGTTCTGTTAGAAATGTGCTTTGTCCCGCCATAATATTATCTGTTGCACCCATCCGGACAAAAATTCGGTCCACAGGCGAGAACTCAAAGCTTTCTGCTGGGACATCTGCTCCAATCTGTGGAAAGATCATCATAGTTTGAATATCCTTCATCAACAGTATATGGGTCAAGGTCCATTGCTTTCGAAGTTTTAAATATGAATGCGTTACCTGAGCCAAGATTACAGCCAAGCAAACTTGGCGAAGAAGGGTTGATTTTCCACCCATATTAGGGCCTGTGAGGAGAATGAAAGTAGCTTGCTCAGCACCACCGATCTTTACATTATTCGGAACAAAAGAGCCTCTGCCTAACGAATCACCCTTAATAACTGGATGCCCTAGACCAGTGGCGGACAAATGTGGAACATCATCACATGTAGAACCTGATATTACTGGGCGGCATCTTACTCCTTCATAAGAATCACTTGCAAAAGCAAGGCTGATCAACACATCTAGCTCTGTGATGGAATGAGTTCATGTCAGCAATGCATCTATAAAACTTCTAAATGCACCCTTTATTTGCATGCAGAGTGACAGTAACAGGACAGATGCTGACAATTTCTTGTATAGAAAAGGCAAATCAAAATCGGCATTAAAACAAAAATTATAAAATAAGAACTAGTCCATACCAGCTGTTGCAGAAACCAATTGCCTCCATTTTTCTTGATGCTCGCAGAAACGTCCAATCAATCTCTGTGAAATACTCTTTAGAGCCAACTCTTTATCAGATTTTGCTTTTGAGAGTCCTTTTAATAAATTTTTGATGGTTGGAGTCCAATATCGAAAGACACCCTGAAAGAGATTATACAGTAAGAAAATCTCACGTGTAAAATCAAGATCATAAAGGAACAATCATGAAATGCGTGTATAAATACTATATATATTAAATATATCAGCAGTTACGAGAAGGCTATATGTCCTAACAGCGAGGTTAAGATCACAAGGGAACAATCATGAAATGCATGTATAAATACTCAACCAAAACCATCATATCAACACATTTTGAGATGAAAGTGAGATGCCAACTTCTTCAGAATGTGATTTTGGTGTTGTTACCTTTTTCGATGAGCATGATTCATAATCATGAGGAACACTCCCACTTAAACTTTCCGAGACTTCCAAGAGGTATTCATCTTTTCCAACTGTAACATAATTTATCTGGATAAGACGAGAAAAGATCACCAAAGATCTATCAGAAATCCCTCAGTTATTTAGCCATTTTAGGAGCAACAAAATACAATGAAGTAGTTCTCACAGATGCGTCTCCCAGTAATTTTCGTTGCTCTTTCAGATGTTTTTTCAAACTGGACTCAAATTCTTCTACTGTTTTGCAGGCACAATCATACTCTTTATCAGCTCCTTCATGGGGTATTACACGTCCAGAATTGTGAGCTTCTGCCCAGTCAAAAGCATCCTTGAAATATTTGATGAAGGGTGATATGTTTGGAAAACTTCGACCTGATAATAGATGATATTAGATGCTGTGTGATTTTTTTCCAGTCTAAGAATGTTGATTGGGAGAAAACTAATGATACCAGGTGTTAGTAAATGAAGTAGCCGCATTGATTTATCATGCTTCAAGGCATCACGGAGAGAAGAGCATGCTTCTGCCATTGTTTCACATCCACGTAGAGTTAATACGAACTCTTGTACCTGTTTCTTTGCTGTATCTTCATATAGAACCACTTTATCACCATTTCTTCCTCTAGCTTCACTTTAACATGTAACACAATGAGTTGTTAACAAATATGTTTAGTAAGTCTTTGGTATAAACATATAATGTAAGAATTAACGTCTCCACAATCCAGCAATCCCTTACATGCAAGAAAATATACGGGCAATCAACCGTTCCATGTCTGGAAGTCTGGACAACGCCTTCCTGAATTCCAGTGAGTAGGGAAGATTTTCACCCTGAAGATAGGGACAGTACCATAACACACAGAGTTGTTAAATGGATAGCATAAACAAATTTGCGAAATAGAAAATGAAATAGGGTAAAATGGGAGACCAAAAGACAGTAATTGTCTAGTTGAGAAACAGAGAAATGTATCACATTTCTTGTAACCGATACACCACATGTCAGCAACATATGAAGTCAAGAAACTTGTTTAAAGACTCACCCGTAGAATTGCTACAGCATCTTGTCGTTCCTTGATCATTTGTGGATTATATAAAGGTCTCGCCAGCCATGTTTTCAGTAACCGCTTCCCAGATGCAGTGACACAATGATTCAATTGAGCATACAGCGTCCTTCAAAAGACAACACATTAGATTTAGAGCACATCAATTATGTTTTATAATACAAAGTACAATTGAGAAACTTTACCCTGAAGAGCCTCCAATTCTACTGTTTTCAAATATCTCAAGGTTCTCGAGAGCAGCAGCATCAAGAACCATGTGATGTTTCTCAGAAAAGTTGCTGAAATCACAATAAGGCAGGGATTCAAACTTTGCAGATCTAAGCAGACTCTCATCCAAGAAAGCTTGTCTCAGGTAGTAAATGGCACCACCAAGAGCAGAGAGTGCCAGGTTACTATTCTTATTTCCACTTCCTAGTTCGGACAATAATTTTGGTAAGAAACTTGAACCACTTTCATTGCTAAGGGATCCATCATCTAGAATCTTTCCCTCACGAGAACACGAAGATGGTAGACAACCAATTCGCTTGTAGAAAGATCCAACTTCATTTATGGTCTTCTCTGCATCCCAGAATTCAGAAAGCGGAACCAAACTATTTACCAAGGGATTCCTGGTTTGTCTAACTATTGTTCTCTCTGTTGCAGAACTCAACACCTTAGCTGGCTTAATAATTTCCACCGGCCTTATCTCAGATAGCATGCAAGATAATGTACTGCAATCTTCATCATCTTTGAACTGGTAGGAATGGGAAAACGACTCCATTAGATCAAAAATTAATTGTCAATAAACCAAAATATATCCATCGGAACAGTTCCTAAGAGATATTAGAGAAATGTTACGTATGTTAAGAGCAGCCTGGCACTGCTTTCTTTTAATCAATTCAACAACTGGGATTTACCTGCCCCAGCATTATCTTTTTTGTCGCAATATCAACCAAGCAGACACCAAAATTGCGCTCTGCTTTCTGATCATCTAAACTTTCTTCTTCAGTCAAAGCCATTAGATAAGATGCATCTGGATGAGTTAATAGCATTTCTCCATCTGTCAGTGTGCCTTTCGTAACAACTGCACATACTTCACGCTTCACAACCTACAAGAACAAGAGTAATGTCACTGGGACAATTTTTAGGTTCAACAGCAAACAGATTACATGACTTAAAACTGATGATGCCTGATAAATTAAATTTATAGTAGGACGTACTTTATCTTTGGAACCTTTCTCTTTTCGGCGTCGCTCCAGCTGATCAGGTGTTTCGGTTTGCTCCACAACTAAAACCCGATACCCCTGTTCAATTCAATTCATTCAATTTAATCCAAGTAAAAGTTCAGCTCATGAATG
>JAKUCM010000090.1:0-72131 GCA_023374145.1 Lepidium sativum | reverse complement strand
TGCCCTCCAAAATATCTTTTAGTCTTCCAAATTCGTCACTATTCATGGACTGAACTTTAAGACTTGATTTAGGACTTCTCTTGGACTTGTAGAAGGCTCAAAGTGGTTTGGACTTGGCAAATATAAAGTCCAATGGATTCCTTATGTAGTTCTTTGTCCAAACGGCCTTGAATAAATCCACAAATGCTCTCCTTGATTTGTTTAGCCCGTGATCTTGTAATTGGACCAACTGGAATCTCCAAAGCTTTCCCGTGATCTTCATTGCTTAGCTCCAAGTTCTCCTTAGCTTCCTTTATGTTTTCCATGATCATATCATCCCCTTCCTCTTGAAAATGATTTGACCTCAAATCAGGTTCATTTGGCAAGTCTATCGTGTAGGCGTTTTCATTGATCTTTTCTAAGACTCGAAATGGCCCAATGGCCCTTGGCATTAGCTTAGACTTCCTTTGAGGTGGAAATCGTTCCTTCCTCATGTGAACCCAAACTAAGTCTCCGCGTGTAAAGCTCTTCTCACGCCTTCCTTTGTTGGCTTGCTTTTGATATTGCTTAGTCTTTTTCTCAATGTTAAGCCTCATTTTTTCATGAAGCTTCTTGACCATACAAGCTCATTGAAAGTTAAAGGTGATAAATCCAATGGAGTTAAGGGGTTAAAACCATACACAATCTGAAAAAGGGAAAAGTTAGTAGCCGAGTGGATGGAATGATTATAAGCAAACTCAACATGAGGCAAGCAATCTACCCAAGTTCTGATATTCTTTTTAATTATAGCACGCAACAAAGTGGATAAAGTCCTATTGACTACTTCAGTTTGTCCATCAGTTTATGGATGACAAGGAGTAGAAAACAATAACTTTGTCCCTAACTTAGCCCACAAAATTTTCCAAAAATAACTAAGAAACTTAGCGTCTCGATCTGAAACAATCGTCCTAGGCATGCCATGTAAACGCACAACTTCCTTAAAAAAACAAATCAGCAACAAATGTAGCATCATCAGATTTGTGACAAGGAATGAAATGTGCCATCTTAGAAAATCGGTCTACTACCACAAAGATAGAATCCTGCCTCTCTTAGTTCTAGGCAACCCAAGGACAAAGTCCATTGAGATATCAGTCCATGGTTCACTCGGAATAGGCAATGGGAGATACATACCTTGAGGTTGGACTTTAGACTTAGCTTGCTTACAAGTAACACACCTTGCACAAATTCGTTCCACATCTCTTTTCATATGCGGCCAATGGAAATGTTCTTTTAGAATAGCCATGGTCTTGAAGACGCCAAAATGTCCCATAAGGCCTCCTCCTCCATGTGATTCCCTAACCAAAAGATCTCTCAAAGAACAATTAGGAATGCACAATTTATTTTCATAGAAAACCCTCATGAAGATAGAACTTTCCATACGCATGCTTCACACAATTCCTAAACACTTCTTGAAAGTCAAGGTCATTTTCATATAACTCTTTAATGTGCTCAAAACCAAGAACCTTGGCATCAAGAGTAGATATTAGTGCATATCTTCTTGATAATACATCAGCCACAATGTTTTTTTCCTTGCTTATACCGTATGACATAAGGAAACGTTTCTATAAACTCCATCCAACGAGCATGTCATTTATTTAGTTTATGTTGACCCTTCAAGTGTTTCAAAGACTCATGATCCGTATGAATCACAAACTCCTTTGGCCAAAGATAGTGCTGCCATGTTTGCAAAGCTCTAACCGAAGCATACAACTTCTTGTCATAAGTTGGATAGTTTAGAGTTGCTCCTCCAAGCTTCTCACTAAAGTAAGCGATTGGCTTCTTCTCTTGCATAAGCACAGCTCCAATGCCTACACCTGATGCATCACATTCAATCTCAAATGTTTTAAGAAAGTTAGGCAAAGATAAAAGTGGTGCATTGGTGAGTTTCTCCTTAAGTTGTTTAAACACATTCTCTTGAGCTTCTCCCCATTTGAATCCAACATCTTTCTTGATCACTTCAGTAAGTGGGGCAGCAATAGTGCTAAAATCACGAAAAACCGTCAATAGAATACAGCAAGGCCATGAAAACTTCGAACTTCTCCTACGGTTTTAGGACTTGGCCATTCTCGGATTGCTTTCACTTTCTCCTCGTCTACTTGAATGCCCTTTGTACTTACAACAAAGCCTAGAAACACAAGGTTATCCGAACAAAATGTACACTTTTTCAAGTTAGCATATAGCTTCTTTTTTCTTATTACACCTAAAACCGATTTCAAATGCTCATTGTGCTCTTCCAAACTTTTGCTAAAACCCAGATGGTCATCAAAGTAGACAACTACAAACAAACCAATAAAATGTCTCAAAACATGGTTCAATAACATCATGAACGTGCTGGGTGCATTAGTTAATCCAAAAGGCATGACTAACCACTCATAAAGACCATGTTTTGTTTTAAAAGTTGTTTTCCATTCATCACCCTCTTTCATTCGAATTTGGTGATATCCACTCTTAAGATCAATTTTAGAAAAGACACAAGAACCATGCAGCTCATCTAACATATCATCTAAGCAAGGAATTAGGTGTCTATACTTTACCGTGATATTATTAATGGATCTACAATCAACACACATGCGCCAAGTTCCATCCTTCTTAGGAACTAGTAAAACTGGCACGACACATGGACTCATGCTCTCACGGATATATCATTTCTCCATCAGCTCACTCACTTGCATTTGTAACTCATTTGTCTCTTCCGGATTGGTTCTATAGGCTGGACGGTTTGGAATGGATGCTCCGGGTACAAAGTCTATTTGATGCTCAATCCCTCGGATTGGAGGTAAACCACTAGGGTTCTCATCCAAAAATACATCTCCAAAATCCTGCAACAAAGAAGAGACACCACTAGGCAAACCGGGGTCAAGGTTAGTAGAACTCATAAAGACCTCTTTGTACATAAGTACAAATATAGGCAAATGTGAAACTAAAGCTCTCTTTATCTCACTTGACCTCACAAATAAATTTTGGTGTTTTCTCTCTTTTCACTCTTTGTGTGTTTCACTCTTAAGCTCACTATTTTTTTGTGTTTCTCTCTCAATCTCACTCTCTTTTTGCTGTTTTGTGTTTGAGTCACTCATAGTTCTCTCCTCACGTTGCTTTAGAAGCAAATAATCTTGGTAGATCTCATTAAGAGTCATAGGAACAAGCGTAACCATTTTCCCCTTATAACCAAATGAATGATTGTTGGTGAAACCATCATGAACAACTTTCCGATCAAACTGCCACGGTCTCCCAAGAAGAATATGCCCATCCTCCATTGGCACAATATCACAAATCACTTCGTCCTTATACTTCCCAATGCTAAATGGAACCACAACTTGCTTTGACACTTTGAGTTTTTCCAAACTCACTTAACCATTGAAGCTTATCCAGCTTGGGATGTTTTCGAGTAGTCAATCCCAGTTTCTCCACAAGCGTAGTACTCGCCACATTCGTACAACTCCCTCCATCAATTATAAGACTACACACCTTATCAAAAACAAGACATTGCGTGTGGAATAGATTCTCACGCTGCACGTTCTCCTCTAGTTTACCTTGCACACTCAAAGATCTTCTAGCTACCAAAAGATCACCTTTTGTTGCAGGTAACTCCAGCTCATCTTGAAATGACATAGAATCTGAAACCACTTCTTCCTCGGTTTCGTACTCTCCATTGACTCTAAGTATTATGGCACTCTTGTCCCCTGCCATGACACTTAAAACATTCCACATCACGATTTCTTGTAGAAGAGGGTTCAGCTTTACCTTTGACCTCTTGTCGGCTAGTATTCGGCTTGGATTCAAACTTTGGCTTTGGAACACTTTTGTCTTCGCGTGAGTAGCTAGGACGTTGAGTACTAGAAATCATGCCATAAGTTTGACGTGTGCCCTTCCTCTTGAGTTGCTGCTCCACCAAGATAGCCTTATGCAACATATCTTCCAATTCCACATAGTGTTGCATCTCTACTCGGTCTTGGATCTCACGATTTAAACCACTAAGAAATCTGGCCATGGTAGCCTCACGATCTTCGTCTATATCGACTCTCATCATAAGTATTTCCATCTCTTGAAAACATTTCTCCACACTTCGGTTGCCTTGCACCAATCTCCTAAGTTTTTGATGTAACTCTCGGTGATAGTGACTAGGAACAAACCGTCGTTTCATCAAGGTTTTCATGTCTTCCCAAGTCTCAATGGGTCTTTCTCTATTTCTTCTCCTACTTGTCACAACTTGATCCCACCAATTAATAGCATAATCATAAAATTATGTGGCTACAACTCGTACCTTGTTGAGCTCAGAATAGTTTTGACAATCAAAAATGAGTTCAATCTTTTTCTCCCATTCGAGATAGGCATTTGAATTGTTCTTTCCTTGAAATGATGGAATTTTCAGCTTAAGTCCCCTTAAATTATCTTCAGCCCGACCTCTTTCTTCCCTAGCTCGTCTAGGTCTCCTTCAACTCGAGGTAGATGAGTGTCCATCTCGACCATAGTAGTCAACACCGCCTCTTTGTACTTCCGCCGATGGTGGATCTCCTTGTACGTTAGGCAGCCGAGGTTGTTGCCTAAGTGCTATCTCATTTTGAACTTGATCCAAACGTTCATTGACGACTTCCATCTCAACTCTCAACAAACGGGTCATCTCTCCCATCAAAGCTTGAATTTGGAGATTTGGAATTCCTTGTATTTGCTCACCCTCCGGATTGTCGTTATTGTCATTTGACATACTTAGAACCTGTAAAAAAGATTTATTAATAGAAAAATGTCTCACAATCTCTCAAGTGTTTGACATACAAGTGTTTCCCTCAAATTATTGGCTTTTCTCTCAAATGTTCTCACAACATTATGCATTTTTCCTCTCTTTTTGAATCTCAAAATGTTCATATAAAACTAATCAAACACTCTTTGATTTGTTTTCCCCAAGGGTCAATGACCTAACAAGTATCATACAACTCAAAGTATTAAATAGATCTTGGTACACAAACAAATAACGAACAAGATTTATTTTTTATTTTTATAAATAATAGAAGATTAAGAATTTTTTTTTCTTTTTTTTCTTTTTTTCTTGTTTTTTTTTCTTTTTTTTCTTGTTTTTTTGGTTTTTTTTTCTTTAATTAATTAAGAAGAAAATATGAAAAGATAAAAGTTGGAAAGATAGAAAATGAAAAGATAAAAGATGAAAAGATAGAAGATGAAGAAATAGAAGATGAAAATATAGAAGTTGGAAAAGTAGAAGATGAAAAGATAGAAGATGACTAAATAGAAAATGAAAAGATTAACTAACTTGTAAGTGTTCTCTGATATCAAATGACGCGGAATCCCGAAGGAATCGTCACTCCAAGTTGTAAGGATAGTCCTTGGTCTTCAAAGAATTTGAGTAACCTCCACCTTAGGTATATCAAACCTAAGATTGTTGTTGTTTCAACTCGCCTTCAATTAAGGAAGGTGGTGGAACCATGGAATGTTGACCCGAGTAGCCCCCACCTTTAATATATTAAACCAAAGATTGTTGCTATTTCAACTCGCCCCTTCACGCCAATGACTATGAATGGCCACACAAGTGTGATGGAAATCACTTGATAAACCAGTTTGATCCCTTGGATATGGCACACCAAGAAAGATCGAAAAGTTCACAAAGAACAAAAAGAAAATCACTCTCAAATTTATTGATAAAAAGTTGAATCCTACCAAATGAGAATTACATGAGTTTATAAAGAAGAGAAATGATTCTCTAGATTCCTCTAAACTTATTGAATGTCTTAAATATAAAGAGTAAAGACTACTAAGTAAATGACGAGTAAATGTCACAATTTACTATGACTTGAATGAGAAGGACTCTTGAAATTTTGGCCTCCAAAATATCTTTTAATCATCCAAATTCGTCACTATTCATGGGCTGAACTTTAAGACTTGATTTAGGACTTCTCTTGGACTTGTAGAAGGCTCAAAATAGTTTGGACTTGGCAAGTATAAAGTCCAATGGATTGCTTATGTTGTTCTTTGTTCAAAAGGCCTTGAATAAATCCACAAATGCTCTCCTTGATTTGTTTAGCCCGTGATCTTGTAATTAGACCGACTAGAATCTCCAAAGCTTTCTCGTGATCTTCATTGCTTAGCTCCAAGTTCTCCTTAACTTCCTTTCTTTTTTCCATGATCATATCAATACGGATCAGAAAAGTTTGAAGTTTTTGCTAGAGCAACACGAGGTTACATTGGACTATCAACGTTAATTGACCCATTTACTACCCTACTACTTTGACATTGAGTACATGCAAGACAAAGATAATCAAGTAGTTGATGTTCTCTCGGATCGTTGATCATCAGTCATGTTCTGCAACAGCCCTTCTTCTCTCCTTGACTATCCCTACAAGCCTTCAGCTGCAAGACTTATATGCAGAACTGGAAGCAAATTCGGACATTCAGACCTTGTTGCGGCAATTTCGGGTGGGACCCTGCTGAAACCGGGGTTTTCTATACGCGATAATCACTTGTGGTACAAAAACCGGTTAGTCATCCTGGCTGAGTCAATCCACATTCCTCTTATCATGCGAGAAAGCCACACGAGCTTGGCAGCAGGTCGTTCATGGTTACTCAAAACAGTTAAACGCATTCAATCACTTTTTCATTGGCGCGGTATGAAAAAGAGAATTCAGTAATTTGGGGCTGAATGTTTGATATGTCAAACATTGGCGTGTTAATGTTTGTGGTTGATCACCTCAGCAAGTATACTCACTTTCTCACGCTTAGGCATCCATTCTTAGCTGTGAATGTGGCCAAGTTATTTATCTCGGAGGTAGTACGATTTAATGGCTTTCCAAAGAGCATAATATTGGATCGTGACAAGGTGTTTGTGACTAATTTTTGGGGAGAACGTTCTCGCTCATCCGGGAAATACTTGAAGTTTAGTATGACTTTCCACCCCCAAACTGATGGACAGACGGAGGTCGTGACTTGATGTGTCAAGACTTACTTGCATTGTTTCGCCTCTGGACACCCTCGCACTTGGGCCAAATACTTGCATTGGGCATAATTTTGGTACAACTCTAGCTTTCATACGTCGTTGAAGTGCACTCCCTTTAAAGTCGTTTATGGTTGTGATCCTCCAACACATTTCTGCTATGAACCAGGGTTAACGACAAACTTTGAGTTAGAGAGATCCTCGATTGAACGCGACAAGATGCTGCTGTACATTAAGACTCACTTAACCTGCGCACATGACATCATGAAGAATAATGCAGACAAACATCATTGCAATTTGGTCTTTCAAGTAGGTGATTTCGTATTCTTGAAACTTCGACCGTATAGACAACAGTTGGTGTCTCGCAGATTTTGTCAGAAACTTGCAGCCTGTTACTATGGCATGTATGAAGTGCTAGCTCGGGTAGGTCATGTTGCTTATTGTTTACATCTTCCTATCTCCTCCAAAATTTATCTTCCTATCTCCTCCAAAATTTATCATGTGTTTCATGTGTCTCAACTAAAGCCCGTTCTCGCCGTTCCTCATAAGATATCTCCTTTACCCTTATCTCTTTCTTGTGCGGATAAAGTTGAATTGCTCCATACTAGATTATTTCGACTAAGTACGATGAAGAAGGACATCTCATAGCTTTGGTTCAATTGTCGGGTTTGCCTGCCCACGAGAACTCTTGGCAACGTGTTCAAGTACTTCAAGAACAATTTCCATCCTTTGCACTTGAAGACAAGCTGCATCTTGCCTAATAGGGTATTAATATGCCTCTCAAGGCATACGTGCGTCATCACAGGAAGAAGGTCACAGCACAAGAGGCAACAAAGAAGTAAGAGTAGTTTTGTTTAATTGCTATTTAGTTTGTTATTGGATTTGTAATGCTGATTGGACTTTTCTTTATGTTTAGTTTTAATAACTTGGCTTTTACAAGGTAAGATTGTTTACTGCCCTAGTTTTTGATCTCGTTGGTGAGTTGTTTTGGCACCAAGTCTCTGGCTCGAGAGATAAACCAGTGGAAGATATTCCTTCTTATTATCAATCAAATCATTCACAACTAGGGAGTTTCCCAACGTGAATTTTCCCTTACAGACAAGTGGTTCCTATTAGACTCTTACTGCAAACAGAAGCTTCTCTCTTGAATTGGGCAATCAATCTGATGGTTGATATTGTAGAGTTTAAAGATGTCAACAAGATGAGTTCTCGTAATCTCGCTTTAGTCTTCGCACCCAACATGTCCCAGGGCAGTTCTTGTACAAACCTTGTGAGAGTTTCTTTTCAACGATCTTAAGAAATTAATGTCACATCAATGCCCCTAGTTTAGAAGCTTGGTTTGTTTTGGTTTTACTTCAGATGGCAGATCTTTTAACAGCATTGATGTATACAGTGCAAGTGATAAGTTGCTAAAGAACCTCACAGAGAAAACACTTAGAGAGTGGAAAATTGTGTCATCCCAAGTTCGATCAATCTGGTAATGTCAGTGAAGCTGAAGATGATGATGTCGAAGAATACAATCAAGAAAAAATGTATAGTTTTGAAACAGAAAACGAAGATATTGATTGTTTGGACAAGGAAGATGAGAAATTTGAAGGTGAAAGAAGAATCCAAGAGAATAATTCACTGCTAGATGATGAACACAAACCATCAAGGGATCTAAGGAAACAAGAAATGTGAAGACAGAAGTCTTGACTTTATTGTGTAAAACTAAATTACTTGATTCTATATTTCTCTATTTCTCCCTATGACCTTAGCTTCTAGTTCTAATAAGTATCATCCTTGATTTAAGTATCTATATTAGATAATTGAAAACCTTTAAAAGTTGAAAGATGGTTTGAAGTCAAAGAAAATAATAATTATACAGGTGAAACCAATTATGGCTCATTTATTTTCAGATTTTCTGCCGAGATTAAGCCATCAATAGTTGTTAATGGATTTCAAGTGTCATTTTAAAGCCATTCAAAACAGATCAAAGCTTCCAACAGCCAAAGATTTAAAGGTCACCATCCATTGTAAGAAGCACCTTGTACAAATCTGGGCGACGATCACGGAACACTCCCCAGCTTTGCCTTTTTAATTTGATCTTGTCGAGATCAAACTGTGCCACTAAAACAGCTTCCGATTTATCATCAGCCTCAGCTACAATTTCACCCGTTGGTCCTGTCATATCATAGAAGATAAGTTTTATTTTTGGGAGGGGGAATTGTTGGTCCAAATTCTTAATTAATATATTGTATCACTCTTTACTCCATGAGAAAACATTGCATCAAAACTTCAAAGATACTTATCTCATCTGAATCAGTTATAAAATTGATACCTGCGATGAAGGAATTTCCATAGAAAGTAATCTGACTGGGTCCATGCTCAGTATCAATTATTTCCTTCCCTATGCGATTAGAAGCTACTAAAGGCACCTGAAACCCAAAGTATTGTCCCCCTCATTAGCATAGCATTACAGAAAATTGATTATTTAGTGTTAAAAAGACAACTGATTAATTGAACCACTAAAACTGATTTTGGCAAGTTACAAACAAACAAAGAAAGAAAAAAGGAAAAACAAACAAACTATATAGGATGTAAACTATTATTCCTCATGTGACTAGAAAATCGCTTACAGTTACATGTTATGCACAGAGCAATTTAAAAAGATACTCATGACTTTGAAAGCTGAAATGGTAGAACCTACTAGCTTACCACATTAGCTCCAGCATGCCCTTGCATGACTCTCTTCCAATGATCACGCGAATCCAATCCCTGGTCTTGAGGTTCAGAACCAATAGCAGTGGGATAAAAGAGGACTTCAGCACCCTGTAGAACCATAGCTCGAGCTGCCTCAGGAAACCACTGATCCCAACATATAGCTGAACAAGACATTGCACCAAAACTCAATTACTTAAGATGAAGTGACAAAGAAAAAGAAATATAAGAACTAGGGTTCTGAATATAAAATTTTACCTACTCCAATTTTTGCAAATTTTGTCAGGAAAACCTATTCATGCCAAATGGTAAATAATCATGAGAACTAAATAATATAACATATGATATGAAATAGAAATTTCAATCTGGAATTCTTCTCGTAAAAGGGACCTTAAAGCCAGTGTCACCAGGATTGAAATAAAATTTCTCTTGATAACCTGAAGTAAGAAAAGGTATCAGCCAAAAAGTGGAACAAACTCGAGCTATTTCCAATAACAAACTTGACTCACCCGGTCCATCAGGAATATGAGACTTCCTATAAATTCCTAGGTCAGTTCCATCAGCATCAATTATGGCTATTGAATTGTAATGAGCATTATTTGCCTCCTCAAAGAAACTAACTGGTATGACTACACCCAATTCTTTTGCCAGCTTCTGCATTCTGTGTAGCAACCAATATAGATAAACTGACTCATAAAAGCAATAGATATTATATATATCGAAATGCCACTTTACGGAGTTAGATATCAAAATGGCAAGAAGATGATCAAGAAAAATCAAAGAAAAAACGTCACCTTGCAATGGTAGGATGGTTCTTGTAAGGCTTGGCTCGCTGGAAAAAGTCCTCTCTTTGCGCTTGACAGAAGTAATATCCTTCAAAAAGTTCCTGCATTGAAAATTCATGAATGTAAGAAACCAAATCATCAGAAAAAATACTCCATTTGCATGAAGCAAGCTCATTTTTTATAGAATAATTAGACCAATATACAGAACAGAGAAAAACAGATCATTATCTAAGACAAGCGAAGACAACATTTAAACATATTGCAGCTCCCTGAAATCAAGTGACCATAGTTTTTAACTAAACCAAATTTTTCCACGAGAACCTGAATAAGGACGATATTTGCTCCTTTAGCGTGTGCTTCCCTCACCAGCCTGAAAAAAATGTAAGCAATTCGCTTCTCAGATATCGAAATCCAATTCAAAAAGGGAAAACTATTTCAGAGTTTGAAAATGAGAGTTCAATTTGCAGGGAATCTGAGACTCCGAGTTTCCAAACCTAACGAAATCAAAGGTTTATCCGCCGAATAAATTTCAGAAACATAAGGAGGATGAAGTTAAGAAAACTCAAAACTAGGAGAGAAAGAGAGACTAACCGCTCAGCGGCGGAGACGTTGATGGAGACATCAACGGAACATTTGAATTGCAGAGATGAAACAACAACTTCTCGTCTTCTTCCTTCCATGTCTCTCTCTATCTCTTTTTGCAATTGTTCTCAGTTAAGGGAAAAAGAGGGACTCCTTTTGACTGCAACTAAGCAGAGAGAAATAAAGAGAAAAAGAAGCAGGAATATTCCCTTCCTAAAATCGAATAAAGGGGGTTGGAAAAGAATTCGAATAAACGCAAACGCAAACGCAAACCCAGATGATCTGGTATTCAAATCTCTATTTTGATCGGGATTTAATCAAGATGGCATCTTTTAAATTTGAATTAAGTGAAAATTCAGAACGAATATGTAAAAAGTAAATATTATTGGGAAACTGTTAGGTGAAATGGTTTAGTTGAGTCATATAAACTTTTAAGCTATGCAACTGAACTTCTTTTTACTTCTCCATCCTATGTATCAATCCTAGTTCAATAGGGTACGATAATAAGCAGATATGGGTAAGACATAAGAGTGGTGATTACACAACAAAGAATAGTTATTATAATGCAATGCACAAATTCTAACCATGTGGTGACTAATAATATATCCAGCAGCATAAAAGATGGATCCCAAATTTACGGAGTCAATTCTTACCCTAAAAATAAAAATGTTCCTATGGAAAATATTATCTAACACTACAACCTTTATTTTGATATCTGATCCCATCCGGATAAAGAATCGAATTACCTTCAAGTCTCTAGACCACTCGTTAAACCCGTTTGGCCGTCGGCTCAATGAGATCAATTTATTATTATATATCTTTATACATAGTTTTATAAAATTGAAAATAAAATATTAAAATACTAAAACAGTCATATTTCATAAAACAAATAATACCATGACTCATAAAGTAGAAATATCTAACAACAATAATAAAGTTATTAAATCCAAATAAAATGAGCTGATCAAACAAGAAAGTTAAACTGATAATTCATCAATAATAAAAGTAAATATTAAGAGCATGATCAATAGATAGACTTTCAAGGGTCTCTTAAAAAAAAAAAAAAAAAAAAATTTGTAAAAAACAGAACCAATATGGGTTCGCTATGACGTGGCGAACCCGTATTGGTTCTGTTTTTTACAAAAAATTTTTTTTTTTTTTTTTTAAGAGACTCTTGAGAGTCTCACCATTGCACATGGTCTAAAACAACCTATTCGTTTTATCTCCATCAACATTCTCTTCATTTTCTTCAGGTGGCATGGTAAAATCATTATCAAAATCTGAAAAATGAATATAAAAATTACATAATCTAATTCATTATAATCAAGTTCACCGTTCACCTGTTTATTCATCTTCTATGATCTAAAGTTATGTCTTATCAATAGATTCATAGTCAACAGGATCATTAAGTCGTTGTAAGGAACAAAGACGAGATCACTAAGTCGTTGATTCTCTAATCTATTCCTCTTCTTTGTATGAATTCGCTCAATGACACTCCAATTACGTTCACATCCACATGAATCATCGTTTTGACTAAGAATTTGTATCGCTAACTTTTGCAAAGTAGAAACATCACAACCAAAGTATCTCCACCATTCATCTAAGTATCAATAAACTGTATCAGACATATACAAATATATATATATATATATATCTTAATTAAAAGAACAATGCAAGTCAAATTCTTATTAAAGATACTTCGTTGAGAAGTTTTGCTGCAAGTTAGAGCCATGTCTCTTGAAAAGCTGTCTTCTCGTTCTCTATAAATCTTAAGCTCTTGAAAGAGCTTTGTTTTTCTACTCTCCTTTTGCTTTTGAATCATGCTCATCAAGTACCCTTTCATAATCTCGGCTTTTCACTAAATGTGCTTGTATCATATAAGAAAGTTGGGTTCAAGTAATATGATGCAGCATGAAAATCATGTCGTAACATACGATCCCATCTTTCATCAATGATGGTTGTATAAGGCTTGTAGTGATTCTAATTTTCCTGAAACATTTTTCTTTATACCTAATCTTGCTCGAAACATCCCTTCATACACATATGGCAAGAAGGCTTCTCATCAACATCACAAATGCGTAACAAGCGGATAATATGAGTCATAATCTTGACAATTATCAAGCACTCATTCCACATTCTTTCATGTAAGATAATTAATTAGCTTCCTTTGCATTGGAATAGCTCTTGAATTAAGAGTCTGTACTGTGACCAAAGCTTGTAAATCTTCTTTGTGTTGATAAAGACTCTATAGAGCAATGAAAAGGGTAGCAAAACGTGTTTCTCTGGGACGAATAACTTCTCTCCAGCCAGCTTTAAAATAACCTTATGATTGGAAATAAAGATGGTTACCTTAGATATACGCTTCACTAATTGGAGAAACCAAGGGAGTTTTGGCACATCTTCCAAAATCAGATTGATACAATGAACTACATTATCTGAACCGATTATACCCACAAAATCAGCAAACAAGTCGCATAAATTCTCCGCACTTGAAAATGTAATTCCTTTATGACAATAAGCTAAACAAATTAATCAGTGGCCTTTGTCTTGTTTCTTTCCATCCATCTGCCATAAGAGTACAACCAGTAGTAGCCCAAGTACTTCTAGACTTATCAATGATCAAAGAATCTTGTAACTTAGCATCACATAGCAACACAACACGCATAGCATGATATGAAGGACCTACATATCCATGACCCACACTTGCAATTTTACTTATCATAAGCTGGAACAATGCAACTGACATATCCACATCCTGTATTCTCTATTTACTTCTCATACATGATTTTATAGTAGGTTGAGTCTGATCATGTACGTCAATTCTAATATCATCCCCATCAATGTCTTTAACTTTTGGACCATCTAAATTTGAATCATCCAAACGAATATTCATTTTTTTCTTGCTCTCGCTATCTTTCAATGCATGCAGTATCGCACATCTGCTGGAAGCTGAGTACATGCATTTATATCTCCTTTCACACCAACAAAATGATGTTTCATCCTATTAATGCCATCTCCTAAGTTTTTCTTGTGACAAAATCCACATTCTAAAATCTGTTTTCCTCTTAATTTTTTTGACTGAATCACACAGGAGCAAGCAACATCATTGTTTCCCCTAACTGAACGGTTTGCAGCTGCTATATCTTCATAATTTTCTTCCTGTTCTGAAACAAATATATTCAATGATACACGCATAGAGCACAAAACTCAGAAGGCTAGACTATAATTCTACCTAATACAAAACAACACAAATTGCAAGAATATTATATTGATAACAATTGCTAGTCTACTACGAACAGTTTAGTAATAATAATTTTCACAAAGAAATCTAAGAGCACCATTATTGGTGAGCTCTTATTTTAGTATTAATAAACAATTAAATTAAAAGGAAAAAAGAGTTAAGAGATGTATTTTACTTTTTAGTTTGTGGGTGTGATTAATGGTAGGTTTCTTAAATGAGTTTTTTAAAAAAAATTAATTTTAAATAACTTAATTATTATTGGAAATTTAAAATTGTAATATATATTCTTAAGTAAAAAAATAATCTAAAGCACACTCAATTTAATCATGATTGGTTGAAAATTTAGTCCATATATTCAGAACGGTGAAGAGATTATGCCTCGATCCTAGCCTCATGTAATATACCTTTTTTACATATGTGGTCATCTACCAAATTGATCTCTAATTTGTTTGTAACTAACAAAATTTTTATTGATATGGTCTCGTTCTCGTCTAGATGAATGATCAAAGATTTTCAGCTATAAAGCCCCATATATAACAGACAAACAAAGTAACAAGAATTAGAGAAAGCACAAACTCATAGCAAAACTGACAAATGGTGTAAATGGTGTATCAAACAAGAACCGATCCAAGACTCGTGCTCGGACACTTCCAGTTAAAAGAGAAAATATTCTCTCTCTTCTGCTCCCAAGATCCTCATCTTCCATCACTGCATCAACAGCTGTAATTTGCAGGTAGCACACTCCTGCATGCAGTTCTTCTGCCTTTTAGTCTCGAATCTGGAATGATGTGCAGAATATGGTTGCTGTCCATTCTTGATTCATATATGTGGCTCAGCTTTTCCATTATATCCCCTAGCCGCACATCTCGTGGTTCTCGGTATACAAATACTTTCCTGTCCAACTTCCCAAAATTTTCCCCGTAAAATCCCACTCGGTAATATGTAGCATCAATAAATGGGATTGGGTTTGATTCTTGGTCAAGAATGGACTCGTATATATTAGTAAGTAAAGTGTGACACTTTGCCAACTGCCCATAAGCCTTCCTGCTCTTGTAAACTGGAATAACAAGTTCTAAAATGCTTGCACAAAAATGGTAGAGCTCAGCTTGAGAGAATAGCTTATTAGCAAGCTGTAGTTACTTGACAGGAGAGTCAACTGTTAGTTTTGAAGCACCAAAACCCTCGACTTTAGCTGCAGATGCCTCTGTTGTAAATTCACCCGTCACCATGGGGTAAATTTTACGCAAGGCAGACAGATGATCCTTGCTCCAAACACCATCATTTCTAGCAACCAAGGCCTACAAGGATAAAACCAAAAACATGCACATAAGTTCTGGAAGTAGTAGTTAGAGGAAAACATATACTTGAATGAAGACAGTCGAGCATGAAAGCCAACCAGACTGCAGAGACAATCCCCTCTACATCAAAAATACAAACCAGATCAGAAATTACTACCTGCATTATCACACCTGCAACTGCCACAGCGCACTGTGCAGCTTCAGCCAATGATTGCATTTCCTGGTGGGCATCACATAGATGCAGCAACCACATTATGTTTAAAACCCATTATTTTCCAGAAGTTCGATCTTGACTTCAACTTATGAATCTTTATAACATCAACCCAACACATGAAACCCGATCTTGACCTATAACTATATTATGTAACTATTATTAACTTGTCACATAAATTCATTACTATAGTTATTAAGATCCAACAGAGATTTAATCGATTCATCAACCAAAACTAGAGAACGAATACAATCAACAACACTCAGATTTCAACAATACAAGACTCAAACATCCTACTAATTACCAGAATCATGACACACTCAAACATGTTTGTAATAACTCTAATAAGAGAGTAAACAAAGAGTCAAGAGTTTTCCCTAAATACGGAAACCCTAATTAATCAATTAACACAAACCCTAGTTCGTAAATCCCTAAATCATCACACACAATCAATTACTTACTCAAACAAACTTCTCATTGCTCTAATAAGAGGGTAAAAAATGACTCAAAAGTTTCCCCTAAATCTCGAAACCCTTTGTAAAATCACAGAAACCCTAATTCGTATTCTCAAAATCGAAACGATTCAAGCAAGGAAATAGTAGTACTAACCTCTAAATTACTTGATTCTGCCTCCAATTACGCCGATTTTGACTCTTAATTGCTACAACTTCAGGAAATCATCGAAGAATTGAGAGAGAGAACGATAGAGACGGAAAAAGATAGAGAAAAAATGAAACAATTGCATTCTTCAATTTTTTTTTTCTGCTTTTGTATTTTATTCTCTAACCAATCATTATTGGCCACATCACCATTTCTTAAATCACTATTCGTTTCTTGTTTAAGAAACGTTTCTAACAGATTTAATTATATTTTCATTTATTTTTAATGACAATTAAGGCTAAAAACCCTCTGAAACCTGCCGATAATGCTGCTCTAACAAGTAAGAACTTGACAGTTTTAATAATAAATAAATAAGTCATTAGCGGTGTTTGTGCCCACCCAATATTGAAGCCGAAGTCGATGAGAAGAAACTAAACAAAATTCAAAATAAGAGAATTATAGATTCAGAGCTGAGTTAAAACAAGAGACAAAGAAACATTCGAAGAGACAAAGGCGAAGTCGTTGTTGTTGTTGGAGGCAGTAATGAAGTGACAAAGAGATTACTAGAAATTTTCTAAAGTTTTTGTAAATTTTATATGTAAAGTAATCAAAAAGATTTTCTAAATTTATTTCTTAAACTAAGATCAGGGCAAATGGCATTTACTCTAGTGGCAGGTGGTAAGTTCACTTAAGGAAGCGCATTTGCATAACCTGAGATCGAGTCTCCATGCCTACATTATGTAGGAATTTGGCTATTGGTCCGGTCAGTTGTGGCTCAACATAATTTGCTGTTGACAAAAAAAAAACTAAGATCAGGCAGGTTCGACCGATTCATCGTAGCAAACGGGTCCTGGTTTAACCCGTCAGACTGGTCAGTCCGGTCGGGTGTCAAAACACAAACTACAAATATTATTTTTCTTGCAAATTGACTAATTTTAACACTCATTATTTTTTCTTGTTTTCTGTTAAAGTAATTCAAATAATGTTTCTTATTTTTCCACAGTATAGCATAGTGAAGTTGTTGTTTCATCTTTGCAATTCACTTGTTTTGTTCTGATGATGTCTCCACAAGTACCATGCTCAACTTATCATAGTCCTGAAGCAAATTACAATATAATATATATATATAGTAAAGCGATAAGTATGTGTTTTATTGAAAACTATCTAAAATATTATTAACTATAATATATAATCATATAATACATTTATACATGTAAAGTAATATAAGTTATAATTAATTTAACAAACTAAATGATACAATATGTAAAAAAATGTGGCCGTAAATTAAAATATAGTAGAGGTATAGGACAAATGCTTTTTCCAATACATGGTAGACACGCTTCTGGTCTCCACCAACGTCATTGCTTGATGTGAACTTTCAGAAGCGTTGAAACAACAGAAGATTCAGGTAACTCGCACCATCATGCACCAAACACCAACCTTTGTATGCCAATCAGATTCAATTTGGAATGAATCAACGCGTTTAGCAGGTCTTCTTCATCCAAAAGGATAAACTAATATGTAATTCATCAATAGGGATTGATTTCATCAAATCTCCGTTGATGATTGAAGCATTTTCTCTTCGAAAAGAAATGTCTTAAGCAGCTTTTGTGGGTCTCGACAATCTGGATCAGAACTGTGAACTCCATCGAACCCCTATCATAAATCGACAACAGTCTTCGTGATATCACCAACTTTTTCGTTATGTCTTCTAATTTAAGTTTTTCTTTCATTCCAAATAGCTCAAATGTTGAGGTCCACAAATTCTCTAAATGAACCTTATGTAATATCTCAAACTAGTCTTATAATTGAAGGAACTTTTAGTGACAAAAAAATAAAAACTAAACTTCATTTCGAGAAAATTCTTATTAAAATCCTTTTTTCTAAAGTTTTAACAATATTTAAATAAATATATATATAACATATTTCATAAATATTAAAAAAATTGTTTGTTCCGAATGTTCTTAGTTTAATGATTGAAATGGTTCAGTTAATAGTTTTGATATCACACATTTGACTCCTCTCCACTATATATTGTAAAAAATAAATTCACCAAACCTAACTTACCAAATAAAATCATAAAGTTCTCTAAATTTGTTTAATACAACCTTAAACTCATAACTTGATTTATTGTTTGATGTTGTATTGTCGATCTTTTCTCCTCTTATGGTTTTCACCTTCCTTATTCCTTTTTAACTCTTCTGATTTTCTTGGAATGAATAAGAAAATCTTTCTCATTCACGTTTCTTTTCGGGATGGTTTTCTTTTGTTGCACTTAATCCTTTCTGGTGTAAGACACTTTTCTTTTCATTTATATATATGCATGGTATGTCTTTATTTGATATACACTTCTCACACAAATGCTTCCATCCTTATATACATAGACACATTTTATCTTATTTATAGATATATATATATATATGTTAAATAACTATTATATTGGATAAGATAGGAAAATGTGTTGTCAATAAACCATTCTTTTCTTGGGTTGTTATCTTAATTTAATGGGTTTTTTGTCAATATTATATATTGGATCAACAAGGTTTGATCCATAACCTAAATACTCTCATTGAAACAGGCATGACTCACACTTACTACATATTGGCTAGAAAGATGAGAAACAAGCCAACTAAACCATGACAATTATTCATGAGTAAACAACTACTTGCCTCTTTCGTGCATCATAATTCAATTCTAAGTTTATTGTTTTTTTAACATTGAGAAATGATTTAATTACCAAAGACTTATGTGATCTCTAAGTTTATCTTCTAATCCAATTGTGTATGTCATTAGGTGTTAAGGATGTAAGATTTTTTTTAGATCAATTGTAATGATAATACAATGGTGTTTAAGTGAATGATTTTGATCAATGATAATATAATAGTCAATTATTTTTGTCTAATACTAACGCATCATGGCTCTTGTAAGAAAGTAAAAAGTGGGTCCATATAAAGCAACTAAATCAGCATCAAAACCTGAGCAAAAGCATTTCCAAAATGCCTTACTAAGTTGTGCAAAATTCCTTACAAAATAGTCATGATAGAAACTGATTCAACATCTTAAAAGCACTAAAAAAACTGATTTAGCATCTTAAAAACCGTTGTAAAATAGTCTTCTGATGCTGATTAAACATCTTAAAAGCAGTAAGAAACTGATTTAGCATCTTAAAAACTGTTGTAAAATAGACTTCAAATGCTGAATAAACATAAGATGATGTCTTGAGAAAAACAGTCTTTGAAACCCATGTTGATTGTCCTAATTTTGTAACTGACTTGGCCATTCACCAAGGTTCATATCCATGGACTCAAAGCCTGATTCATATCCTCAATTGTCTCATCCATCTCTTGCAGCAACATTTTGTTTTGTTCTTTTACTTACTTGAACTCCAACATTTGATCACTACTTTACATTATGATTGACAATACCACACATTCCATAGTGCATTACTATCTTCTCTCTGCTGCCTTCTTTATTGGTGACTCATGCCTTGGCTTTTACCATTTTGGTTTTGGTTTCCTTATTCTTCCACTTCCATTCAGTTCGACTATACTTGGTGGATGCAAGATGAGCGAACCACATCTTTCCCAATACATCATTCCATTAATCGGTCTTATGGACTCAAAATAAATGTGTTGATATCGTGTGTTGGGTAACCAACTGGCTATGTAGTCTTCTCTGTTGAGCTTATTCTCCCAGATAACCCTCAAAGCGTGGCGACAAGGTAGTTCACTCATTTTCCATATTTGACATGCACACTCTTTAGTACTTATGTTTATCCTAACTGAATGTCCAAACTCCAAAACTTCACACTTTCCATCTATTCAGAGAATCATTTTATAAAACTTGGTAGCTTTCTCTTGCTCAGTTTCCAGAATCTCAATTATTCTTGGTGTAAACCTGCTTTGATGACTCAATGCTTTGGCCCTCCGTTGATCACAATGAATCATATTTATTATTTTTATGGTTTCGAGCATTTCCACCATAGGCATATAACTTACAAGAAAGATGAAAAAATATTACAGCAGTTACCAAAAAAACCATAAGAACCCAATTATGAATGCATATATCTAGCAAGATCAATAGTGTTGTTGAACTAATCTGAGATGTTGTTGTGTACATCAACACAAGAGGAACTTGTACTACAATTCCTTGGATTCCTCTCCAATATTGCATTGTACAAGCGGATAACATAATTTCTTATGGTCGTAGAGCTCTCTACAAGTCTCTAAAACAACTTCTTCATGTCATGATGCTTGGGGAAAATTTTCTTCAAATTCTTGTAGATGTGACGAGCACACATCATATGCTCAATAAAAGGAAGCTCTCTTGTAACATCATTTAGTATACCCTGTAAAACAGCCCAAAAATATTAAAAACAGTGAAATAACGGTACCAAAACATGAAAAATAGAAAAATCACGGTACCTTTTGTCTATCTGATATTAAAGTGAATCCTAGCCCATCTTCGAACTCCGAATTGGCTTTAAGTTTTTCTATGAACCAATACCAACTGCCCTCATTTTCAACATTAACAACCCTAGTGCAATGATGTACACTATATTGTTTGCATCCCTTCCAACGGCTGCCAACAATTGCCCTTTGAGAGTACATGCTAAGATATAGCCATCCAAACCAAAAAGAAAGAACAACACCATAAACACCAAGTGTTCCTTACCACCGCAATACACACATTTAGGGGGTGTATTGAAAATAGAATTTCAAGTGATTTTAGTCTTTTTCAAAATCACATGTTGTTCAACTAAGGATTTCTATCAAATCATTATTCAACATATAATTTATATAAATCATTCAAAATAATTTAGAATCTCATGTTATTCAATTAATGATTTCTCAAAATTATATCTAATATGTTGTTATTCAAAATATAAGAATCTTTTCCATATAACTATTATATCTTATTTTGAGGAGTTTTGAAAAGATTTTTAGTCAAAAAATACATTTCAAAGCTCACATTTTAAGATGTGATTTCACAAAAAATAAAAAACATTACAGTGGTCGACGACATACACAGAGAATATGCTCTGCTACAGACATATCCACAAACCCAGATTTCATACATAATCTGTGAATTAGAGTCATTGCCTCATAACGTAAATCTTCGTGTCAATCAAAAATTTCTTTTATTGCATCCCACACATTATTAGCTTTGTCCTCATCTTCTTTATCTTAAGCTTCCTTTTCCCATTTTTTTGGATCATGCCAAAAATCTGAAGCCCAATTTCACTCATTGTATGGACTTCAACATAATTATTGTTGGAGATAAATACATTAGTTCTATGTTTTTTTTCTTTGAGGAAGCTTTCACCCATGTTTTTGTCTAATGAAGAGAAAACTGTGTGTTCAAATGGTCTTTCATATGCTATTCCATCAATATCATCTATCATTTAAAGACAGTCTAGTTCGTTTGTCTCCTTGTTGTCTTCCACCGGGTAGGTATATGCATCAATCGAATCACCTAATCCCACAATATTCTGTCCAATTGCAACATTTGAACAAAAATCATTCATAGATCTTCAAAGTCTTCAAATGACACATCACGCAAATGTTTATTACTTGGATGAGCCTAAGAAAAAATACAATCACATTAGTAAGTTTTATTTACAAGTAACAATAATATATCATAATAGTCGTCTCATGCTTCATCTTAGCAGTGAATTTCTTCGTTTCAATGCCCCATCCAAACCTAAAACTATAATGAAGAAGGTCTGCAAAATTTTGATACTTACCTTTCAAGATCTTCATCATATTGTATGAAGAAAAGAAGTAATTGTGGCTATATACATGTCTAAGTACTCATAAGTAATAATTTCATCTGATTTGGCTATATCTTCTTGCATATTAGCTGAATCAAAATGTTAATTATGACAACAATAATAAGGAAAACAAATTTCTTTGATGATCATATCCTTTTGATTAAGGATTTTCAGCTTCCCAAATTTTTTTCTCTGTATAATGCTATGGATCCTCGATCATTATCTAGGCTAACATTTTAAGCTACATACCTTATTAACATTTTAGATGTAGAGTTATATATATACATTTTTTTGTGTTTTGTATGCTCTGCATCCGCCAATTGAAATCATCAAGATTTTTCTCTATTTGTAAGTATTTATCATTGAGCTAATATTATAAACCACATACGTTATTAACATTTTAGAGGCAAATTTATATATACGATTTGTTGTCTTTTTGTATAGTTTGCAGCCGCCATTTGAATTCATCAAGCCTTTTTCCTATTTGTAAATATATATCATTAATATATATATATATACATATATGATTTATTGTCCTTTGTTATACTTCCAACTACCGTTAATATTCATAAATCACGTGTGCTATATTTTGTGTTTTTATATCATATGATTTTGTGGTTTCTTACGTTTTGTTTAAGAATTTTACATCTAAATTTTTAATTCTCTTGAAGGAGTTTCATCGCTTTATACTGTACAATAATGTGGCTTATTTCAATATGACTTGTTTGATATTTTTTTTTCGTGTAGATTTGTAACAATGGATCACATTGTTCAAGAAAGTGAAGAGATAGTGTGTTTCTAATTAGGGTTATCTAAATTGGAATAAGTACTTTTTGATAATTTTGTGTGTATACTAGAAGAAACTAGAAGAAAGAGGAAGAGAATGAGATCTTTTGATATAGACATTGATCTTATGTTGCTGGTTTTATCAATGATTCGTTATTTTTTTTCACAAATACAACGCCCAATAAGAAGATCAACTACAAGACTCAGACATGATTATATACAAATGGCATTAATTGAATTTGACATTTATATCGCATGTATCCAGAGGCTAGTACTTGCTTGTGTTGTGCAACATAACTATATTCTCAAAGAATGTCGTTCAGACGTGTTTCTTTCTAAAGGAAATGATGTTGATGAAAGAGGTGATGATGAAAATAATGGAGATGAAGAGATTCATGGTACTTAAGAACAATAAAGAGTGTTTGCTAATAATTGGAGAGCAACTATAGCAACAAACATGTGGACCAATGCTAGGGTATACCCTAGTTGTCACAGAGTACAAATATGTATAAAGAAAGTTCATGTGCATTACTTAGAGTTCTTTGTTTTGTGTGAGTTCCTTAGTTTATGTTCTTGACTGCTCAGACTTTTCTGTTTTCTCCATAAGAGTCATGAGCTCTTTGGAAGCAGAATATGTGTGTGGAAAACCCCAATTGCTTGCTAATTTCCCCCTAACTTTATAAGATGCAAGTAATGCATGCAAATTATCTGAAATTCCAACAAACTCACCAGTCACCATCTAACACATCTCCTACAATCATCATGTGATTTATAACAAATCTCCTAAAATCACCATCTAATTATTTTAAGAATATATATATATATATATCACAAAACTCATTCAAGTATTTCCAATTATATAAAAATCTAAATCTCCATAAATCATCTAAAATTCTACTTCTAATACACCCCCTTACTTTCTTGAACATCAATGAAGAATGTATCCAAATCAATGACCGAGTCTTCATTAGACCTTAAAAATATAAATAAAAACGATATGTGACAACAACAATAAAAATAGAAGCCAAAACTAACAAACTACTTACCGTATAAGCTATGTATGGTCATCTTTAAGTCAAGCAAATTGATCCTCATGTTCCTTTTGGACGATTTCGAATGCTTTAATATTTGCTTTCCTACATTTGACATGTGTTGTCACCAAGCCCCACCTTTGTAAAGTTTAATCTCTTATATATATTTCGGCTTCAACATGGAATCAACTCTAATCTCATCTAAGAAAAGCTTTGCAATCACACCCGTCTTTAGAATTTTACTACACTTTTCCTTCGTACAGTTATGGTTCTTGTTTTACCGCTTCACCACCCACTTCCCCATTGGCTCTTCATAAGAAAAAAAGATACTCCAATCGCAATTATCAACGTTACATTTCGCAATGAACTCCTCTTTACCCCATCTACATAACTCTATAAACCTTCCTTACTTTAAAACATAGTCCAACACTGCTTCTTTAAACTCATCTAATCCATCAAATACTTGTCTTAATTTCATAATACCGCTTCTTCGTTTGCATCTAACAGTATCATTATCAGCCACTTCACCATCAAAATTAGGCGGCGTATTGTGATAATCGAAATCATCACTCTCTAACTCAGAAACTTTGACATTCATATTGTACAGTGGATCAGAAAGACCCTCATCTACAAAGACAGCATCTGGATTTTCAATCATGTTCACCACATAAATATAGAAATATAGATTGCACCCGTCCAAATCACAGCTTCCGACATCTTCTTCATCCCCTCAACATCTTAAACACATAAGACATTCCTTTCCATCAGCTCTTCAAATGGTAGTTTATACCACATGTTGTGCACATTCAAACTTCCATCCACATAATTTGCTAATTTTTTGAAGAGCTATGCAACCCTACACTCGATAGTTTTAATCTCACCACTATGGTAAACAAAATATTCATCACATACTTTCATCCAATACCCACCAACATAGTCACTAAAGGTCACGCTATATAAAAAAAATTGATTCTATAATAGAAAAAACAGACACTTCAATGAGAAGAAAGCACAATATTATCCTAATTTTCGCTACAATTCCACTATATGATATTATTCAAGTACATTTTATAAGCCCAAATTCAACAAACATGAAATAGAATTTGGAAAGAACAAGACCAAGTTACCTCATCTCCTCACCAACATAAAACTTGAAGAACTTGTAATTTCTTCATCTTCTGCAATTAAATTTCTTCCACCTCCACCAACAAAATTTGAAAATTGACTAAAGCTTGACCTTGGAAAATAATAAAAATCTTAAAGAGATTTAGGCTGATAAAAGAAGACTGTTGGTTATTGAACAAAAATAGGGATTTCATTTTCAAATTATGTCTCAGACCAAAACACCATCGTTTCATGTTTTTGATTTTTTAAAACTGAAACAACAAAACGACGTTGTTTAAGTTCTTCACCAACTAGGTATCCGATTCAACTGATTTACGTGACACTTGTCACCGTTAACAAACTAACCACCGTTGAGTAACATAACTGTTAGTCAATAAAGGTACTGACCCAACAATAAAATTTCATGTAAATTATATTGATTTATAAGCTAATGAATTATTAAATAGCCGACCCCATATGTTTATGTTTGAAAAGTCGTTTGGGAACAAGTTTGATTTGAAAGTTGGTCACTTGTCTGTCCACGAACACTACCATATTAATGTAATACTCTTTGACATATTACAATATAGAGAAGAGAAGACTACAAGCTTTATATACAAAAATGCTTATGGTTTTGGAATGATTTTCAAATGAATGGTTTTGGAATATTTTTCAAATGAAGTTTAATGCACCTATTTATAATGCTGAAAACTCTCTTCTCTCACCCAGAATCGTGTCTCTCATCTATCAAAAAGGGCATTTGCCCTAAGCCACCAATATTTCTTTGAGTTTAAATGCCACATTTTAATATAAATTAATTAGTTAAAAGAATTTGATGTTAATTTCTTACAATTATAAATATATGGTTAAATTTCAGGATTCATAATATTTTAAAAAATTTCTTAATATAAAAACATATATATCATTCAAAAATTCTTGTTATACCAAATATTATATATTAATATACCCTATACTAAATTACTTTTCTTATATATATATATATATATATATATATGTTTAATTTTACTATAATTATATTTAAAAATTGTAGTATTTATAATATTTAAATCATATTTATGCAAATTATATAATGTTTTTTTAAATAAATTTATCTAAATAATATAAATAAAAATTAGCAAAATCGTATTTGCCTCTCTATACCTAAGCATGATCTTGCTCCCACCATGATTTTTCGATGTGGGATCTTCAAATTTGTTAACTTAACCACTAAACTAACACCACAAGTATCCACATACGAATTCATTATTCATAATTTGATACCACGAGCCTTTATATTCTCCATGTGCCTCCTCACATAATGTTACACACACACATTTAATACCACATTTCTACAAATCTCCACCTTGGAATATTATATATCTACAATTCTCTCATCTTCAGTAGTGTTCATCAATGCAATTTTCAATTTTAGACAGTATTAATCAAGTTCAAACAATGTTTAAACTTGATTAAATTTTCTATCTTCGTCAATACACGAGTTATATTCTCGGTGGTATGAATCTTCTGGATGACAACTCCACCTTATATGATAATCTCATATAAAGTGGAAACGAACATCGATGTGCTTCATCCTTGCATGGTAAACTTGATTTTTTGCCAATATGATAGTACTTTGAATATCATAATGTACCTTTATATGCTTATGTTGAAACCCTAAATAACCAAGTAACCCTTGAAGCCAAATCACCTATTTTACAACTTATGTCAAATCCATATACTATGCCTCTGTTGTAGACAAAGCTATTGTTGACTGTAATATTGACCTCCAACATACTCGAGCTTGTGCCAAAGTAAACATAGAGCGAGTAGTTGATTGATGTTTATCTGAATCACCATCATAGTTGGAATCACAATTTCGAACCATATATTGACCACCTTGTTCCTGCTGAAATTCTAAACCAAGGTGTTCATAATGTATCGTAGTATCCATTTCACAGTTTGCCAATGTTATTTTCCAGGATTATGCATATATACCTACTTACAACTCCAACTGCATATGAAATATTAGGCCTCGTACACATTGTAACATACATTAAGCTTCCAACAACACTTTTATATGCAACTTTAGACATGTATACTCTTTTGATTTTATCTTTTGGAGATAAAACTGCGCTGATTTTGAAATGGGAGCAAGTGGTGTACTAATAAGTTTTGGCTAATCATATATGTTAAATTGTTTTAGTACCCTTCGTAAATATCTCTTCTTAGTTAAAAATTATGTGTTCGCGTTTTCATGCCTCTTCTTATGTCCATGCCAAGAATCTTTTTTGCGTCACCAATATTCTTCATTTCAAATTTACCATATAATGGAGCTTTTGACTTCCCAATCTCCACTTTTTTTTTGGAAGCTATTAACATATCATCAACAAAAAGAAGAATATATATATATATATATATATATATATATATAAGATCCATCTTGCAGCTTGCGAAAATACACACAATGATCGTACTTGGTTCTTGTGTAATTTTGCCTCAACATGAACTTGTCAAATCGTTTGTAACATTGCCTTGGTGATTGCTTCAGTTCGTACAATTTTGAAAGTTTACAAACCATGTCTTCTTTTCCGGCAACCTTATTCCATTGGGTTGTATCATATAGATTTCCTCCTCCAAATCTCCATGTAAAAATTTTGTTTATACATCCATTTGAAACAGCTCCATATCCAATTGTGCCACCAAATGCAACAAAAGGCGTATGGAAGAGTGTTTCACAAAAACAGAAAACAAGACTTCGTTATAGTCGATCATCACTTTTTGAGCAAAGAATTTAGCTACTAGCTTCGCTTTGTAGCGCACATTTGACTTGTCAGGAAATGAAGGAATTCCATTTCATCAACCATGGCACTCCTCTACTTATCATATTTTTGAACTTTTGACAGCTTTTTTAGAAGTGGAAGGAATATCATCACCTACAATGGGATATGCATAAGCCACCATATTAATATAATGTGCGGGTATTCTCCTTATACATTTTGGTTTTCCCAATGAAGTTAGCTCTGCTTTATGTGGTTGTTCTTGAGTTTGAACTTCTTCTTCATCTAACTCTTCATCTATTATAGGATTTTCTATATATGTTTCATCATTTGGTGGGAAAAATAATTTCTTTCAAACTCCACATGATTTGGACTAACATAATTTTGTTCTACCGCTACTTTTTCCAACATGGTAGATTCATCAAAGTTGAAAATCCTACTAATGATTGTCTTTTTGGTCTACAGACACCAAAGACAATATCCTTTCACCACATATGCAAGCCCCTAAAAATTGATTTCTTTGCACAAGGATCCAATTTTGAGTCCTTAACATGATTATAACTAGTCGTAATCTATAGAAGGATTTCCAAACCATTTCTCTTGTGGTGTTTTACCACCAATAGCACGAAATGATAGGCGGTTAATGAGATGAGTCGCTGATACACATATTCGGCCCAAAATTGCTTGCCTAATCCAGCATTGGATAACAAACACCGAACTTTCTCAAGTTATGTCCGATTGATGGGTTATGTCACTCCATTATTTTATGGTGTGTGCCTAACTGTGAAATGTCTTACTATGTTATTGTCTTCGCATGCCTTCATAAATGGATCACTCTTGTACTCTCCACCATTATTTGATCGGTGATGTATGATCTTTTGACCCGTATGAGTTTCCATCATATTTATCCACTTAAGGAAAATTCCAAACACTTTATCCTTAGCTTTCATTGCATACACCCAAATTCTCTGAAAAAATCATCAACGAAAGTAACATACTAGTAGTTTACTCCGAGTGATGATGTTTTTGAAGGTGCTCATACATTTGATTGAATATAATCCAAAATGTTTTTCGTATAGTGGATTGTTGTTCCAAAATTTACAATAACTTTTTTCATTTTCACGCAATGCTTACAAAATTCCATTTTGATGGTTTTCAAACATTTCAACAATCCTTGTTCCACAAGTTGATTCAAAGAACTTTTGCCAGTATGCCCCAAGCGCATGTGCCAATACTTGGTAACTTCTAATTCTTGTTCATCACTGCAACAGTCCCAATAATAGTAGTATCTTGCCTAAGCATTCGGATATTCAGGTCAATTCCGGGTAAAATTTGATTGGGTCTGTAACTATTGGGTATACAATTTTGATACCCATATAGGAACTGATGGTAAACCGATTTGGTATTGGTTAGGGCCCACCCGGTTCTGGATTAGATTAGATCAACATTTTTGATACTCATTTAATAACCAAAATTATTTTGGTCCGGTTCCAATACTGGTTTCAGTTTAGGTTTGGTCATGAATTTGTAAAAAAAAAAAAAAGAGTAATACCTGAAATGTACCTAAAATTTTATATAATTCCTGAATATATCAACACTAAAGTCATAGAATTAAACTTTCAAATAACAGAATAATGTATACACTTTAGAACCAAAATAATGTATACAGTTTGTAAATGGTGTCTTCAAACCTTCTTCTCTTTAATATTAGAGTTAAAGCAAATGGCTATGTTACTTAATGTTTCGTCGGCGAAGAAGATGAAAGGGTGGTGAAAGCACGCGTGGTGCAATATTAATTAGGTGTTACCAGTGACAAATAAGCATGAGTGAGACAAGTCTTTAATGTTCAGGTAACCAAACAGATATCGGGTATTAATCGATGTGATTCGGTACTCGCGAGTCCTCTAATATAGGCATCGATGGTTGTTTTACCATATACCCAAACAATATTTGATACTTGAAATTTTGGGTCAATTCCCACTTGAATATTTGAGTTTGGGTAATAAATTCAGGACTACTACCAATAGTAACTGCTGAATTGTAAAATCCAGCAAAATCATTTTTTGTCAATTAATTTAATGGCTTTTAAATTTCGTTTTTACTATTTTTTTTTGTCAATTAGCCTACTAACTTTTAAATCTCCTCTTACTACAGGTAGGGGGTTCGATCCCTGGTGCCTCGAGGATTTGTAAAGTGAGTACACCACTGAGCATACTGTCTTCAGCCAATTTCGTTTTTACTATTATAAATAAAAAAATTTGATTTTTAATATTTTGAAAATTTGTAAAATAAGTGTATTACTGGACATATGTGCTCGGCTCCAACTAAATCATCTAGACACGTAATAAATATACTCATGATAATATCTCACTAATGTTAACAGCCGCCGGAGACGAATGTATATTAAGAAACTAACGTGCGCAGAAGACGAAATGGCGCTCATCCTCGCCGTGCTCATCCACATTTCGCAATCCAACAATTCTCCGAAACGTTAAGTCAGAAGCAAAAAATTTCTAAGATCTGAAAAATGGCCGTCAGAGCAACGGTGTCGCGTTTCCCAATTGATGCGGACGCTCAAGAGGCTTCAGGACTCCCATGGGGACTGGCAGTAACACCATTCGCGGCTAAAGACGAGAACGGAATCGGACCAGCTTACGGATCCAACGGTCACCTTCTTCCTCGTTGCGAAAACTGCTACGCTTACTTCAACACCTACTGTGAGCTTGATCAATGGGCTTGGAGCTGCTCGTTTTGCGCTACTCTCAATGGACTCCCTTCTGATTGCATTGCTCGTTACTCTAATCCTCAGTCTATCCCTGAAATGACTTCCTCCTTCATTGATCTTGAGTTGCCTCGTTCGTTCTTACACCACCTCTTTTTACTAATTCGTTTTTGTTGGAATTGGTTCTGAATTTTTCTTAATTGTTAGTTTCTAGTGGATGGATCGGAGGAAGAGATGACGCAAGCACGGCCTGTATATGTTGCGGCGATTGATATCTCGTGTAAGGCTTGTTTTCTTCTTTGCTATTGTTCAAATCTCATCGTGGCCAGTGTAGATTGTAGTTGAATTGTGCATTGATTAAATTTGCATTGCAATTCTCAAACAATTGTAAATGCAAGTGATTTTTTTTGGATTGTGATCATAGCTTGTGCTTGTATGTTTCCTATTGTTCTTATCGACTTCGGGCTTGTATACGCTTTCCATGGTAGCTATATTTACTTCGAATTGTTCCGTAGAGTGAAATTTATAATGATTTAACTGGTTCCTTTTTAATGATTTTGCGATACAATATGTTGTAATTCATGAGTATCGAGTTCTCTCATTCTTGTAAACATTGTTTAGGTGTCCGCAAGATCAATGTACATGTAATTTTACCTGCTTACATCAATCTGCTCTATTTCTTCAAATCTGCTGTGTTGCTATCTGATATTTGTATTAGTGCTATCGTCTTGGTTGGAAAAGTTGCAATTTTGCTCATAACTACTTTATATCTTTTTTCCAATCTGCAACTACTGAGGAGTTTTTGGAGCTTACGAAAAGTGCATTGCTAGCCGCTCTGGAAGGTCACTTCACGCAATCTAATGCAAGGATTCATTTTTTCTTCTGGGTGACTGTGTTCTGATGGTGAAGTTTTCTCTCCTGTTTTCTATTTTGCAGCTCTAAGTCCAGGGGCTCTTTTCGGTCTTGTTACGTTCTGCTACAAGATAGGACTGTATGATATTCAAGGACCTATACCTGTTGTAAAAAATGTTTTCATTCCCCCTGATGCGCAGAGCAGCTTATCGCTAGAACTTGAGGATGTCTTGCCCTTGCTACAATTTTTAGCTCCGGTATGGTCCCTTTTCTTTACATTTCCTCCCCTATTTCATGCATGCTTGGTCATTCATGGTTATTGTTGGATTATATGGCTTGAAACACCTTCCTTGATATACTTCCTGCAGATAGATACTTGCAAGGATCGTATTACTGCGGCTCTTGAGACACTCAAACCAATAACCTCTTGGGAAAGATCAGCTGGAGCACCTCAAGGGCTGGATAGTGTGTTGATGGGTGGTAGAGGCTTTGGTACAGCTGTGGAAGCTCTCTTTAACTATCTAGGATCTGAATTCGGGAATACTTGTGCATTAGGTATGTGAACATGCCTATACAGTATATGTTTCGACATACTCTAGTGTTTCTCCTCACCAGATTGTTTCGCAGTGGGTAGTGCTTTATTGACTTGATATAAATGCAGCTAGGGGTTTTGCTTTCTTATCTGGTCCTCCTGATTATGGACGTGGACAACTGGATACAAGTAGGTATGGGGAGCAATATGCAAGTAAAAGGGTAGATGCTGATCGCGCTCTGCTTCCTGAGCAAACACCATTTTACAAAGACCTAGTAAGTCTTCTTTCAAGATTTTTCTATCTCGAAGATGAATATATATATATATAATTTGAGCTTGGAACTGACGGCTTTTTTATAGGCCACCATTGCTGTCCAGTCAGGTGTATGCATCGATGTATTTGCAGTTACAAATGAATACACAGATTTAGCATCACTAAAGTTCCTTAGCATTGAAAGTGGAGACTCACTGTTTTTGTATTCAAGCACCGATAATTTCACTCTTCCCCAAGACATGTTTGTTCTGATGCTTGGCCAGCATTGTTTCCACTTCAACAGATAAATAAGGCTTTCTGTTGTTTATTCATGTGTTACGTTGTTAAATGAAACAAAAATTCATGATGTTTTTTGGCAGGTTTCGGACGCTTAGCCGGCCGTATGCTTTAAATTGCGTCTTGAGATTAAGGACGTCAACTGAATTCAAACCTGGCCACTCTGTATGTTGTTTTAGTGAGAAACAAAAGTTCAGATGATCGGGTTTTTTTCGTACTACTAACTATATAGCCTTACTTGCAGTTTGGTCACTTTTTTCCCGATCCACAGTACGAGAACATTCAACATATCATCTGCTGTGATTCATATGCAACCTATGCTTATGACTTTGAATTTGCTGATATACTGGATTTTCCAGGTACACTTAACAATAGATTTTTCTAAGAATTGGGTAAAAGGGATGATACAAATGCGGATGGTTTCTATGCACGCACTGTCGTTGATTTTGCACTTCTATTTTGAATCTCAATATATTTGTAAATAGTCATTGTCATGGTTTCCGACCTGATATTACATAGTATGTTTTTAAAAATTACAGAACTTCTTACCAAATTGCTGAACCCATGAAGAATAAAACATAAGCATTTAAGAAGAAGTCACTAATTTGATAAACAGATATGGCACTAAGATGCTAACTTCTTATTGCTCATCATCCTTTCCAGACATTCTGGAGAGCAACCAGTTGTGCAAATTGCATTTCAATACACAGTTGTTGTACCTCCTGAGGGACTGTCGAATTCAGAAATACCATCTATAAGCAGGTATGGTTAGATCACACCATTGTAAGCTGTTGATTGATCGTATTGTTCATTGTACACCAGTGGCAAACTGGTTAATATGGGGCTAAGCTTTTGACTGCTTTTCTTTCATACCCCATACAATGGCTCGTGCCAGAGGCTTGGGAACCATCAAACATCCTTAGCGTTTCTATCGTGTTAATGATTTTGTATGCATTCAGTACTATTTTGTTTTAGGTTTGATAAAATCTGTGTTACGCAGAGGCAAACACACACTTCAGAGACGATTAAGGATCAGATCCATGCAGTTTGGAACTGCCCACAACATCAATGAAATTTACGACAGTGTGGATCATGAAGTTGTTCTCGCATTGCTCGTTCAAAAGGTAAAAGTCCTTCCAAGTTTTGCTTTTTCTTTTATATCTACTGTCCAGCAAAATACATAGTACATTTTTACTCTGCTGATTCTGTATGTTATTCATTATTTTGTTTCTGCAGGTAATTTTAGTATCTCTAGAAGATGGAGTCCGAGAAGGAAGGGCATTGCTTCATGATTGGCTAGTCATCCTAACTGCACAATACAACGATGCTTTTCAACTCGTCCAATACAAAAACGGAAACAAGTCAATGAGTTCTCAAATTGACATTACGTTTTCACAATGTCCTCAACTTGAGCCTTTGCCTCGCCTAGTCTTTGCCTTACTCCGTAATCCCCTTCTCCGGTTTCATGAAGAAGGTGTACATCCTGATTACAGAATCTATTTACAATGTCTTTTCAGGTAACCACTCCCAATAAACCACTAATAACAGATAATCTAGGGAGTCACAATGAAACTATATGGTATCTTTTGTTGCATAGACTAAAGATAGTACCTTACCTAAGCATGAAAATGCTAACAATCAAGTATTAAGTCTCTCGATTTCCTGTTTGTGTGTTTATATGTTCTTTGAGATTGCAGTGTGTTGGAGCCAAGCTCTCTTCATTGCGGGATTTACCCAGCACTAATGTCATATTCAACACCGGATGCACTTGCATACCCACGCCATTCGTTGAGCCGTACGGCATTGATAACAAGTGGTAGTCCGATATTTTTCCTAGATGCATATACTACTCTGATAGTCTTCTACTCATCAACGGCAGACCCATCAATACCTTTCCCGCTACCTCAAGACTGTAAGTTTCCTTGCCAATTGAAATCCATTAAACCACCTGAAAAGATCTTCTAAGATATGTTGATTCAAACCATCTTATCTAATAGGTTTATTGAGGAAGACCATAAATAAGGTGAAGCAAGAAAGGAGCATCACACCGAAAACTGATGTTCATTCGAGGAGGACAAGATGATGCTACCACCTTTGAGAACTATCTTATAGAAGAACAAGACGTTGATGGTAGTGGTTTTGCTAGTGCCATGGGTTTCGTTTCCTTCCTTGGTGATATTTTGCAGAGTGTTGCTGATAACATGAAGTAGAAAGAAAGCCAAATTAGGCCTTTAGTTTTTTATACTTGCAAACTGAAATAGTCTATTAAATCGTGTCTAGAGTTTTAAGAGTTTTGCTCTTCGTGTTGTAACATTTTGTTGTTTTCTTCATCAGTTCCTTTTGCATTTGTGCAACTTAATATCTTAGTTTTTGCAATTATACTTCAATCTCCAAAAAGAATAATAGAATTCAATCCGGCAAAATCAGAGCTAATATGCAATATAACTTTAGTAAATATGTAAAACACTGACCACTGCATTATAACGAGAACATAAATCTGAATACATATTTTTTTTTCTAAAAAGAACCTTTGAGTTCACTTATCTTCTTCATCACCATTTCCCTCTTCGCTACTCCCATCAACATCCTCATTCTCACTCCCATTTTCTTCCATGCTATTGTCCTCATCCCCACTCTCATCGTTTTCATTCCCATTCTCATCCAAACTGTTTTCTTCATCCTCCTTCTCGCTCTCGTTCTCCTGCTCATTCCCACTCTCATCATTTTCATTCTCATTCTCCTCCAAACTGTTTCCTTCCTCCTCCTTCTCCTTCTCGTTCTCCTCATCATTCTCATTCTCTTCAGTATTCTCCTCATCATTCTCATACTCTTCTGTATTCTCATCGTTTCCATTAGCCTCTGTTTTGTCATTTTCATTCTCCTCATCCTTTTGATCATTCTTGTTACCTCCCTCATCTCTTTTGCTTTTTCTCGCACCCGTTTGCGTTGATGATTCTTCCTTTTTCCTCTTTTTTGTCTCTGCGGGCTTCGTAGCAGCTTCACCACCAGGCTTTGAACCTGCTCCACCGCCTGCCTTTTTGCCAGCGTTCTTCTTCTTAAAATCTGAAAAGCACTCATGTCAAATTACATAAAAGAAAAATAGGCTCGAAGCTGGAAAAATCTGGATCAGTGTCCAAAGTTAACTCACATAAAACCTAAGCATGTTTCTGAGATAAATAATGAGTTGAACTGAACTTCTCAAGACAGAAAAGTCAAAACCTAAGCATGTTTCTTAACAAACAAAAGCAACATCTTTCATCAGAAGAACAACATACCTTCAAGAGAAGCTTTAAGCGGCTCCATAAATTCTGCAAACTCCATTTCTTCTAATGCCTTAAACACATCATCGGCCTTCATCGTTTGTCTTCTTGCATCTTTACAAAAATCATTTGCCCTATGATTTAACCCAAAAATAAACTAAATTAAAGCACAGAATTCATCAATTCGAAAGATTAAAAAATTAGTTAAAATTAATCAATTGAATCACAATGACAATAACCCAGACTTAGAACATTTCGAAAGTGATTACTATCGTAGTGAAGAAATTCGTGACAAATAAAAAAGTTAGGGTTTGTGAGGCACACGTACGTGGCAGAGAGGTAGTGGATGAAAATCCTCGCACTCTCGGAGAATGCGTGCAGAGCTTCCTTGTGAATACTGACGTCATAATCCGGAGAGCACTCCGAAAGCTTCTCCTTCACCACCCGGCGCACGATAGCCAGAGGCAGCTCGTCGACCACCACTTTCTCCGACTCCATTCTTTTCTCTCTCCCCTTCTCCTCGCCGTCTTTCCCGCCCTTACGATGAGTTAATAAAAATATCAAAACAGATCAGGCCTAATCAAAACAAACCAGTTCGGCCCATTAATATTAGAATCCCATATTTAAATTAAACAGATCAGGCCTGATTGAAATAAACCGGTTTTCACAAATTTAGGCTGATTTTTGCGGTTCATAGAACAGTTCACATTAGAGCCAGTTATAACGACCGTTCCGGGTTTCAAATTCACAAAGCACGCGTTCACTATTAACCGTTAGATTAACATTGACCAAATCTTGGCCGTCCGATTTTAATAATAATAAATTCTAAGCGAACACAGCATCAAAGAACAAGCCAGATAATAATAAAGCATCAAAGAACAAGCCAGATAATAATAAATCACTCGTCTCCAACCGGGTCAAGTTCTAAAATTTACCATTCGAGAAAAGTGTAATCTATATACATATATAATCTTCTATACATAAACTTTTTAATAAAATTTGATCTTCCTAAAATATCTTTATACTCTAATAATTTTATAATAAAAATAAAATAAACAAACATATATTTTTACTTCTCTTTTCCCTGTTGCACTTCCTTTGCTCTATTTTCTCTCTTCTCATGTTCTAAACGCAATTTGAATAGGAAAAACAAACTCGATCTTCGAGATCGTTTCCGACGTGCACCGTCATTGTTGGGCCTGCCAGTACTTTCATTTGTCATTTTCTGTAGTTTCATTTTTGTTTTGCATCTCCGCATTGGGGTTAAGAAGGTTATTTGCCAAAATAATTTGTGAGTTTGAAATTGATAACTTTGCTTTGGTTATTTAGTAGAATTGAGCTCGAATATGACTTGAATTGGTAACGATTGGAATGCATAGGAGGAAACATAATGCATTGTAGATTAGAACTGCCTAAACAATTAAATCTTAGTTGAAATGAGTTAATATTCGCGATAGTTAAACTAGTAAAACTGAATCAGTTATACATTATGGAATTAGTTATACTTTATTGAATCAGTTATACGCGATTGAATCAGTTTTACGTTACTAAATGAATTTTCATGTCTGTTTTTGCTGGAACATTGTTGTAGCTTTATTCTTGTCTAATCTCATCTTCTACAACTACATTCTTGTTTGCATCTCTGCATTGGTCTTAATAAGGTTTTTTGGTAAAATAGTTTTTGAGCATAAAATTGAAAATCTTTCTATTTTACTATTTTGACATGAAATTGGTATTAATTGGAATGTATAGGCTGAGACATAGTGCATTGTAGATTAGAACTGCCTAGATGATCCAATCTGTATTGAATTGAGTAGATTCCGCGATAGTTATTTTACGTAAGTAAGTCAATATTGATTTTTGTATTTCAGGAACGTTGTCGCAACTTCATTCTTGCTTTGCATCTTCTCATTGGACTTGAGAAAGGATTTTGGTAAAATAGTTTTTGAGCTTGAAATTGAAAATTTTGCTATTTTGTTATTCTTATTGAGATGTTTATTTGGTATAATTTGGCTCGAGTAAGAATGTATAAGCTGAAACAAAGTGCGTTGTAGTTAAACTAGTAAAACTCCATCAATTTTACATAACTGAATTAGTTTTATGTCCGTTTTAGCAAGACATAATGATCGAGAAAGTCATAATATGGTTTAAATGCAACAGTCGCATTAGTTGTATATTGATTAAGGATGTATTAGAGGATATCATGTTGTCAATGATGAAAATAAGGTTAGATTGCATTTGTGTTTCTCCCGACCTTCGGCAGAGATGAGGAAGAAGTGACTATCTGTGATGATATGGATGTGTGTGGTTATCTAGCGTACATTGATGAACGAAACTATAGTATGACAACATTGCTCATGGATGTCATAAGTAGATCGGAAGAGCATGAGGAAAGAATGTCGAGACAAGTGTCAAGAGGAGTCGAAAGCTCTCTTGGTTGTAATGATGGTAAGATAGGAGCAACTGCCATTACTGTGTACTCTCCACCAGTTAGAGAAGATGAAATCGGACCACAAGATGGATGTGTGGATACTAGAATTGAGATATCAAGTATGGGTGATGTCTATATAGAACTTCCACCTGTTGTAGAGAGTAGTGAGTTCATAGAGGAATGAGAAGACGGTTTGGATTTGAGTTAGCATCAAAAATTTAAGGATAAGAAGACATAGCAAGAAGTTGTGGATAGAGGATCACTCATCAACATCTTTTGTTTTACTATTAAAAATTGGATCCTTGTTGATTAGTAATTAAATGTAAGAAAAAAGCTGCAAATGGGGTGTACAAGCATCAAAGATTAGAAATAAGGATATTCAGGGTTAAAATCTTGGATGTCCATCGGCCGGAGAAAGACGTCAAAGATCATCGAACCAAAGGAGGCTAAGATAAAGGTTCCAATCGATAATATTCAGAAATCTAGCAGAATATGAGGACAATGAATGATTGCTTTTGGAATATTCAGTATATGTAAACCTTTCTCTCTCTTGTCGAAATCTTCTCAAATCTAATATCCCATCTCGTCGTTCACACTTTTTTGCCTTTGCCCTAGTCACTACCGAACTTGTGTCATAATCTACCGTGCGCTTACATGTTCGTACATATACCTTGCTAACACCAGCTGCAACATCATGATGAGTTCTAGCAACGACTTCTTCAAGCATAGGTTCAACAAGAATTTCTTCACAGGATGCACCATCAACGGGTCCACCATCACCATCAACGGGTGCACCGTACCAGTAGCAGCATTACCGACAACAACATCACCATCACTAGCACAAACCCATTAGCCTACAGTTGAACAGTTATACAAGTTATACTAGATGTAACAAATATACTTTTATACCAATTATACATGTTTTACCTGTTCCAGAAATGTCACTCTTTTCTTCAAATTATTCATCTCTTCTTTTATTTCCTTAAGCATATCAACCTACTCAGCTTGACTTGGAGCAGAAAGCAGAGGCAGTTAATTCTTCACCCACCCATGTATCTAATCGTGCTTCCACATCTTTGTTGTACATCTCTTCAAACATAATTCCCTTCTGAGCGCGGATACATTGCCTTCTACTGTCTACAACAAAATCATATGTATCCTCATTCTCTTCTTCTCTAATTTCAGCCAGCATACTACGTTCTTCATCCGTACGTGGAGAGAAGGTACTCTCCTACAAAATAAATAAATCAGTGACTAATTGTAATTATGCAAACTATAAAACTAACTATTATTATACAAGATAAACTAGGATAACTACCATAGTTTTACCAAGGAATTTGTTGATTATGGGAAAACAGTATCCTTTCATGTTCGCTTGCTAGAACTTGGACTTTCACATCCGAGGATAAGATGGGTGTGCGTCTGGACATACCTCTCGACCATTTCTGTACAAGATCGGAATTAGCTCAAAAGCCAATAACTACAACCACACACATAAGAATTGTAAGAAACATCACACAACAACTAATAAATGAAATTACCAAATGTAAATTAACCTCAATAGGAAGTATGAAACCAGTGATCGCCCGACCTGTACTCGGTACCGTGCCTTTGAAATGCTTCACTGTGTGCTCGATCTTGAGAACCATGTGCTCAAATGTCCATCTGCCCCAAAGAAACTTGTAACAAAAATTGAGATTATCCACATCTCTCAATAGGAATCTATCGATCAGGTTGCATTTGTTCAACTCTTTGTCGGCGAGTGAATGACATGACATAGGAACTACATGACTAACATTTTCATCCTTGTATTATTCGTTTCTAATGTTCCCAGTGCTTCAACATATTCTTCACATCCTGGATTCTTATATTTTTCCCCAGATAACCCATATGCTTTTTCCACAAACTTTCACTGCCCGCTTTTTTCTCAAAATCAGTTGTCTCATACATCCGGCAGTTCAATCCCGAGATCAAGGCGTGCTCTTTTAGTCCGTAGCAAATCAGGACACCATTAACAATGAACCAAGCTTCTATTTTGGTCTCCATCCAAACGGTTCGTAGCAACAACATCCACATGCCCATGGGCATGTGGTTTTTCTCCATCGGCATATAAAATAGATATCGGAATTGCAAATAATTTTTGAACCATTCCCTCTCAAAGGATGTCAACGGAGGCCTCATCTTGTTCTCCTTCGTCATCATATTCCTCATGATCACTTCTCTCATGGTAAATTTCCTTACCATTTCCTTTATCATCAGCATCATCTTCCACTATTCCTTCATCCTAAACCATTTAATCGAAACATTATTTAGACAAAGTTAATAACATAGATAAATACAAAGATCATGATGAATATAAAGATTAATAATTATAACCTTAGCAGGAAGAATGACGTCAACGTCTTCACAATTTATATCCTCAATGGATACTGTGTCAACATCTCCTCTACCTCGCAATCCTCTTCCTCTACCTCTACCTCTTTGTGATTATTCTCTAGTTCGAACAATGTCTGCAAGAAACAAAACAAAAATTAATCAAATAATGGATTTGTGAAACACAATCGATCATATACACTATATCAACAAAATCTCCACAAGAGGTTAATATCAATCATCAACACTAACAATTTCGAAAGACAATCCCAGCAAGAAATCAATCACAATCATCAACCCCAATTTTGAACTCAAATTTCGGGACACAAAACCTATAGAATTCAAAATTACATCAGACCAATTATTATTCTTACTCATTTTCTTCTAATTGTTTGATGACAGCAGTTCAACCCCTCCGTAAACGCATCCGGAAATTTTGAGAAGCTTTGAGTCAGCTGATAGCGATCGAAGTGGATTTCTCAATGAGTCAGAGCTCCGACAAGCATTGTATTTTTCTGGTTACGAAGGAATTAGTAACAGAACGATTATGTTCATATACAAGATTCCCTGAGATTCTCTACTGCGTCTTGGTAATGATTTTACTTATTTCAGCATACTTATTAGCTTTTGTATATTGGTTTTTGATTTCAAGAAGTTTTTAAAATTTGCTTGATGTGATTATTAAGTCTAGAAGTCCCAATTTTTCAGGTCCCAAGGAGTATGTTTAGTTGTGGAATTGCCTTGCTCTATGGCGTGTAAGTGAACACTAACTAGCTCATGTGACTAAGAATCTTTATGTGAATCAATGAGTTTTGAGGGTTTAGGAGTTCTTCTGTGCTTTATACTTAAGTAGTATTGTATGTGTTTTGGTTAGGCAATATTCGAAAGGTACGATAGAGATAGGAGAGGAAAGATGAATGCTAAAGAACTCAAAGACGCTTTTATCAACTTGGTTACATGCTTCCGACCTTAGTTCTTCAGTTTATCATATCTCAGTTTGGTGATGCTACTAGCAAACTGTTGACCTCTGTTTCCACACTTTCCTCGAGTAAGTTTGCTTCTTAGTATGTCTTCATTGATATCATGCAGTTTGCGATTTTGAATTTGAAAGATCATTGATTATTTTCTCTTTTCTTCTCCGGCTGGATTTGTCAAGATGTGGGATGATTGTAAAGGTAGGAACTTTGATTTATTAAGATCAATTAGAATTTCATAATAGCACTCTGGAAATCATTGAAATCATGGGTCATGTGGATATTTTCAGGAGTGACTAAGAAGTTCAAAGAGAATGACTCCAATTACACATGCTATACAACTCTCTCTTACAATGTCTTCATGTCGATGGTTATTCCGTACATTGCATATGATTAATTGTCAAATTGTTACCCCCTTTCATTTTTACCATCTTAGCCTCAAGTTGTTATATAGATAATGGATGTTTGAATACTAAAAAAGAGAGCGAAATTGAGTTAGTCAATACCTTAAATTAGAGTTGTGGAGAGAGCAAGACATTGATAAATGAAAGTTGTAAGCTTTTAACAAGAGGTTTTTAACAGAAGTGATTACTTTGCTTCATAAATTTTATGCTTTTTAAGTTGTTTGCAAGTAATGAGTCCTAAAACCACAAAACCAGAAACCGAGAAGGCTCCATCTCTTGAATGCCAAAATTCAATCCACGTCAAGGGTCTTCTAATTTTGGACAGAACATTGTCGAACTGTTGATGGAGTGATATACCATTATTACGTTTGAGAAGAAGATGAAGATATTTTCAGTTTGTATATTTCTCTTAACTGACAAAATATACAAAAGAAAGTTTATATACAATTGCCAAAATGAATCAAAATTGAGATAGACTAAACCAAACAAATCTTAAATAACCATAACCGGTTAACGTATAAACCATTCCTATTAGTGCCCCTCAAGATGTGATGAAGATATTGTGAAGACACATCTTGGATTGTAAGTATTCAAATTGATGAGGGAAGAGATGTTTAGTGAGAATGTCAGCAACTTGATCAGCTGTTCGAACATGGAGCAGCTTCATGAAGCCCTTATAAAGTCGCTCTCGAACAGTATGACAATCAACCTCAACATGTTTAGTCCTCTCATGGAAAACAGGATTCGAAGCAATAGCAATAGCTGCTGTATTACCAGAAAACAGAATAGGCAAAGAGTGGAAAGAAATGTGTAAGTCATGAAGCAAAGTGACTAACCACATCATTTCACATGTTGCCAGTGCTAAAGCTCGATATTCTGCCTCAGCAGAAGAGCGGGAAACAGTAGGCTGCTTCTTAGAACGCCATAAAATGAGTGAAGAACCCAAAAACATAGCAAAACCGGTGGTAGAACGTCGACTATCCTGACAGGCTGCCCAATCAGCATCGGCAAAACCTTTCAAAGACAAGTCAGAGTCTGCAGAATAAAACAAACCTCAACCAACCGAGCCTTTGAGATAAGCCAAGACCTTATAGACAGCCTGTAAATGCACAGTTGAGGAGCAGAAGAATACTGACAGAGTTTGTTAACTGCAAAAGATATATCAGGACGAGTAATGCATATATACATTAAACGGCCAACCAAACTTCTGTATTGCTCCTGATCGGGGAGTAAAGTACCATCAGACTTGGAGAGCTTCAGATTTGGAGTCATAGGAACCGAAGATGGCTTACAAGCAAGCATGCTTGTAGAGGATAAGAGTTCTAAAGTATACTTGCGATGACAAAGTGAAATCCCAGAAGATGTTCAAGCAATTTCCAAGCCCAAAAAATACTTCAAAGCACCAAGATCCCTCAACTTGAAACGATGCTACAGAGCAGAAGTCAAGGACTCAGCAGCAAGTTGGGTAGTACTAGCAACAACAATGTCGTCTACATAAACCAAAACCACTATGAATTCATGATCATAAGCTTTGACAAAAAGAGTGTGATCACCATGGCTCTTAGAGAAGCCTAATTCTATAAGAGCTGCACAGAATTTTAGGAACCATTGGCGAGAAGCCTGTTTCAAGTCATAAATGGATTTTTTCAAATGACAAACTGCATTCGGAGGAAGGATGTCCCCCTTACTTTCTGCATAACCTTCAAGTAAACACATATAAACATCTTTATCTAGATCACCATCCAAGAACGCCTTAGAGATATCAAGCTGCTTCAAAAACCAACCTTTAGAAGCAGAGACTTTAAAAAGAAGCTTGACAGTTGTCATCTTAGCAACAGGAGAAAAAGTCTCAGTGTAATCCAACCCCTCCTTTTGCGTGTAACCTTTAGCAACCAAGCATGCTTTATAGCGCTCCAAACTCCCATCATAGTGAAATTTCACTGTAAAAACCCACTTACAACCCACTGCCTTCTTTCCTTTAGGTAAGCTAGTAATCTCCCAAGTCTTAGTAGACTCCATAGCATCAATCTCTGTATCAACCACTTTACACCAATCAAGAGAGTTCTTTGCCTCAGAATAACATTGGGGAATAAGAATTTTTGTGATGTTGTTGATATACAACATATGAGAAGAAGAAATCTGTGAGTATGATAAATGTGCAGAAATGGGATAAGACGTATTATTGGAAAAGGAATAGCAGTGATAGTCTTTACGATGAGCAGGTAATGTGGTAGCTCTTTTAGAAGAAATTTGTGATGGAAGTAAAAAGGATGGAGAAATGGAAGAGGGCAGAGAAGGAGAAGGAATGATACCTGAAGGCAAAGAAACCGATGGTGTAAAGAAATCCATCATATCTTCATCTTTAGAACCAAATGCCAGAGGAAACACATTTTCATGGAACATCACATTCCGAGTAATGAATATTTTGTGGCTCTGCAAATCCATCAACTTAAAACCTTTAACTCCAGAGGGATAACTAAGAAAGATACAAGCACGTGCACGAGGTTGAAACTTGTGACGTGACTTAGTAGAAGTAGAACAATAGGAAAGACAACCAAATGTTCTTAGCTGACTATAATCAGGCGTCTTCCCCGTGAGAATTTCATATGGAGTTTTATTATGTAACAATTGAGAAGGTGTTCGATTTATTAGAAACACTGCTGTCAATATGCAATCACCCCATAATGAAAATGGTACCTTTGATTGGAATAATAAAGCCCTCGCAACATTCAACAGGTGCTGATGCTTACGCTCCACAACTGAGTTATGTTCTGGTGTTTCAGGGCATGAGTGGCAAGCAACAATGCCTTTTTCTCTGAAGAATGCAACAAACTTCAATTCCTGAGCATTATCTGATCGTACATATTTGACTTTGAGATCAAACTGTGTCTCGACCTGCGTAACAAAAGCTGGAAAGGCAGTGAGAACTTCTGCTTTAGTCTTTAAAAGATACACCCAAGTTGCTCGGGAATGATCATCTACGATTGTGAGAAAATAACGAAATCCATCAAATGTCTCTTCTAAGAGTTGACCCCAAAGATCAATATGTAACAACTCAAGGTTTGTATTACACATATTATTCGAAGAAGGAAAAGACAATTTTCTTTGTTTTGCAAGGTGACAAATATGGCAATAAGATTGCTCTTTATTCTTGCTTAAAGAAGTCTGTAAAACATCAGAAATCCTATAAAGTCTAGAGTAAGAAGGGTGTCCTAATCTCCTGTGCCACAAGCTAGCATCCACCACAGCATTCACCAAAACATCCTTCATTGTAATCGCTTGTGTATCCAGCACATAAAGATTTCCCATTCGCTTACCCTGACCAATCTTCATTTCCTTGATAGTGTCCTGTATTTCGCAGCAAAACTCATCAAACCAAACCTTGAGAGACAGAGTAGTTGTCAATGAGCTAACACTGATAAGGTTGAGATGAAATTCTGGGATAAAAAGAACATTATGCAGAACAACGTCTTTGGTTAAGTTTATGACACCAATGCCACTTATCTTAACACAACAACCAGTTGGTAAATTCACATAACTCGAGATAGAAGTATCTAATGTCTGAAATAACTTCCTATCATGAGTTACATGATGAGTTGCTCATGAATCTACAACCCAAGCAGTGGGTGACAGAGTGTGACGAGAGACTGCTAGAATTCCAACAAAACAAAATATTGAAGGAGAAACGCTGATACCAGAGGGAGCTAGTTTGAAGAGGAGGAACCAAAAAAAATCTGCAATATGTGATCCAGTACCAGAATGCTGCAACTTAGAGCTAAAAAGAGCAATGAAGTTACAATATTGGAGAAATTTTTCTGACTATCGTCTTGATCAAGCATATGATAAACCTCCACCAAGCTTGGAAGTGTTTTCTTAGCTATAATCTGTCTTCGAATCACTGAATAAGAGTCATTTAATCCTGCCAGAAATTTCACAATCTTAGCTCTCTCTGCCTTAAGATGTAACCTAGCTGCTTTACCACATGTACATGGTTCATTAGGTTCCTCTGAACCTTCGAGTTGATCCCATAATGTCTTCAGATGTGTATAATAATCAAATAAGGAGAATATTCCTTGTCTAAGATCATGAATCTCCTGAGTGAGATTGACAGTCCTAGGCAAGTTTGTCATATGAAACCGACCATACAAATCAAGCAAAATATCCACTGCACTATCAATCATCAATATAATCTTATAAATATGCGGTGAAACTCAGTTAAGTATCCATGATTTCACCATTGAATTACTACGAGACCAAATACAAAATTTCATTAAATCCTCTGGTCCTCTCACAGAACCATCAATAAAACCAATCTTATTCTTAGCATCAAGAGATATCTTCATAGCAACACTCCAATCATCACAATTTAAACTGTCAAGTCGAATAGAGACAATGTTCAAACCTGGATGATCGGAGCTATGAAGATATAATGGAGAAATCTGTCGGATCTGGAGAATCATCTTGTTTTACCAGTTCGCGAGTGTCATTCAGCATGTTTTCATTGCAATCAGAAGAGATTGCGGAGGGGGAAATCGAAGCTCGATTGATTCTTCGAGTTGCTGAGTTCGTTGCAGTTTGTAAACGAGCAGATCTTCGGAGATTCTTCATCATTTTCACCATTGTTGCCGAGAAAATAAATACAGATTATAGATTGAAAGTCGATGAGATGATTTTGAGCTCAAATCCAAGAAAATGGCATTGATACCATATTACGTTTGAGAAGAAGATGAAGATATTTTCAATCTGTATATATTTCTCTTAACTGACAAAATGTACAAAAGAAAAGTTTATATACAATTGCCAAAATGAATCAAAATTGAGATAGACTAAACCAAACAAATCTTAAATAACCATAACTGGTTAACGTATAAACCACTCTATTAGCCGTGCAAAGCATATGTGAAGCAGAGAAAGCATTGAAGACTCTATCTGGTACTTGAGGTAATGTTCCATATTGTTTGAGTTTGCTTAACTCGTTTTCATTTTCTCGTTTCGTTAATCTGTATTGAACCAGTCAGTTGTTAAAATGATTATAATAATATTGGGCTGACTTGGGCTCTTAGACATTTTTTATTGGATAGAACTGTAACTCAGATAATCGATATATATAGCCTATTCTGTTAATTGTTTTAGTTTGGCTTATTCTAGTTTAGTCTCACGACTGTACGGGAGAAGTGGGCTTTTTGAAAACCCGATCCATCTAGTATATTTCCTTTATTCAACACGCACCACTTTACCAGAGGCTTTCCACCTAAATTGTAAGCGACTTAGATCTTAACAGTTGGGTGCAATTGGCTCGTCTTGTTTAAAGAAAGATTAGCAAGCATGTAAGAATCAGTCGACATTATGTATATGATTCCTTCCCAAGTCATTCTAAACATCTCTGAGTCTTCAATATCTTTCTCCTCAACTCCTTTCCAATTCCAACATATTCATTCATTAAAGTTATCATCACAACTTACCACAATCTTTCTTGTTCCTGAATTGTAAAGCCGATAAGCTTTCATTTCAACTTCAACTCCAAGATGAACCAACGCTCGAGACCTATTTGGAGCATGAGTTTGAGGTGATATTGGTCCACACAAGTCTGGATGATGTAGGTCCAATACTTGTGAAACACTAACATCAGTCCTCTTTAAAAAGCTTTGTCAAGTTTGTTTACCCACCAAGAAAGACTCACAAATTTGTTTCTCCTTCCAATCTCGGTAAGCATATCAGATTTCCTATCTTGAGGCTTGATTTTATAGAGTCTATTCGGTGATCTTTTGACTCTTAGTAAAACTCTTCCGTGTGAATCATGTAATGTTAGATAAATTTATTTCATTCTAACATCACAATCATGTTCGGTAGCTTGTCCCAGACTCAATATGTTGCTTTTGACCCCCGAGATATAATAGAAGATGTATGTGAAGAAGCTTTTGTTCACACCGTTTTTTCCTTCAATTAATATCGATCCGTTTCCCTCGGTATTAACAACATGAATCATCAGCTCGTGCTCTTATACCTCGATCCATCCCTATAGTTTCGTAATTAGCATTCATTAAGTTCTCATCACAATCTTAATAATCACGTAGAACAATTCTCTCCTCATAAGCTTTAAGACGACCAACCGATATTTTCGTATGGAGTATTGTTCTGACGACCAACGATGTCAAGTTACTTATCCTAGAGATGCAGTCACATGAATGAATCTATGGTGAGGTAGACTATTGAGAAACTTCTTAACAAACTTTGGTTCCTCAATTATTTGCCCTAGAGCAGCAGGTTGTGAGGCGATCTTTGATTTCCTCGAGAAGGTATTGTGTCTGTTTACTTCGTTCTCATTCGCTTGAACTCGGACATAAGAGTTTGTAATCTCACTTCCTTGACCATATCCGCCCCCAACATCCCTCGATCTAATGGCTTTCCATATTCCTTTAACCGAATCTTGTTCACCTACTTGTAATATAAGACTCTTGAGTATATATGGAAGAGTAGCGAAATTGCTAAGTAATCCTTCTTAGCAATATGTGATATGGGATCAATCGTCTCCCGGTCTTCGTGAACATGCAAGAAAACTTTCATTCTCATCGACCGTATCGTGTAGTTTGATGAGTTCAACATCAGATATATTACTGATTTGATACATGGTTCTTTGTCTTCGTCGGTTTATCGTCGGCCACAGCTCAATCTTGATTCTTTATCTAAATTGATTACTCTGATACTAAATAAAACTTGTAAAACATTTTTAGCTTTATAACAAAAATAACTCTCTTATTAAGTTTAGAAAATACAAATCAAAAACTAAAACTCAAAGCTCATGAGTCTTTAACACAATTTTGCTAATAGAAAACTTCTATTTTCTCTATTCTTATTGATAAATGGAAAAGTCTTTTCCATTTAGACAAAAAGGGAAAATTTCTAATTGTGCTTATCTTATCTTTAACTAACTTGTTAAAGATATTTTAGGCTTCAATTGAAGCTTTATCCAACAACATAGATGATTTATGCAGTATGTAAACGATGTGAATTTGAAGAATTTACACAATAATTTAGGACTTGCACACAAATGACTGGATAATAACTATTTTCATGACATATATTAATTCCCGAAATTAACATCGTACAAAATCACATTACACCAGATTAGATTTGGGTTAAAGTTGTAGAATTCATGAAAATGTGAATTCATGAAAATGTTGGTAAGTAGATCGTTCTTCTTTCAAAATGATGTGGATTTGTAATTTTATAATTGAAATAACAATTAAATGCAATAAAATGCTTACGTTGGATCACAAACCTTTCATACTTCCCCAAAAAAAAAGTTGTTATTTGTTTATTTTCTTTTAGAACACTAACTTTGAAACTATGATTTCCCATCCGATAATTAACTGAAATAAGTTTGTTCAAACATTTAGTCAGTTACAAAAAATTAACTTTTTTCTACAATTCGCCATTTAAATGCCATAATTTTGATTTAATATTTCAAAAATGTAACTCCAATATAATATTTTAAAAATAAAATTGCAAAAATTACTCTAATAATTGGCCAAAAAGATGTTTTTCAATTCATGTCGAGTTTTCTCAAATGTAAAGTACAACCATTGTTACAATATTTTTTCACTAAATGATACTCTCTGTTTGTTTCTGATTAGCTGATATTGTGGGAAAAAATTGTTTTAGAAAGATTAATATTTTCAATTTTCAATGTGCATTTCTTATTTTATCCTTATTAATTGATTTAATTTTACTAATAATTAATATTTTTATTGCATATTCTAAGAATAAATAAGATTAAATGAGAGATTACAAAAAAAATTTAATATGTGAGAAATTTTCAAAACATCAACTATTAAAAAACTGAAGGAGCATTAATTATATTATGAACCAAAAGAGGAACCAATGTACCGAAAAGCAAAACAAAAACGGGGGAAGGCTAAAAAAGAAAAATAGAAAATTAGAAAGACCGAGTTAAGCTCATTTTCTGCAATTTTCCTCGAGTTATTGATAGCGAAGAAGGATCCCTGAAGCCATGTATGACATCAAACAATTCTGTGTTCTGTCACTTAGAGCAATGCTTCGTGCCACTTAATTGGCTTTGAGATGAGAAAGCCTAAGCCCACATTAATGAGCTCAAGTTATTATAGAAATCTATTAGAGAGAAATATGTTGTATTTCTATATGCTTAAAATATTATGTTTATATTCCATATTTGGGTTTTAGGTTAGTTAACCTACTTGTATAAATACTGTGATTATCAATATAACATACAAACATTTTCCCAATTCCCCACAAGATCAATCTGAGACCGAAATCTTGGCCACTCTTTAGGATTTCTTATGGAATTTACTACATTTTCATTCTCCATCCAGAATTCAAGTTTTTCATAATGCAGAGCAATCATGCTTTGAAACGCTGTAGTCATGTTTGATGCTGATGGTATAAAGGCGTCTCTAGTGTGATACTTCATCAAACCATATTGGTTACAGGCACACAGCTCCTTAGAGACTAACTCGTTTCGACCAAGACACACTTAAATATTCGATTAAGACCTATTTTCTCTGCTAAAACTCATTTAGTAATTCTATTAAACTGTCACTTATGATATAAGCCCAAGTCTTTTTACATCTCATTACCCAAATTAAAGTGGGAACTTATATATATATATATGTATATATATATTCTAAATGTGTTACATGTTGATTAATTTTATATTTTAAACTATACAAATTAATCTTTTAGATCTTTTTATTTCTATTACATTTTAAATACATAAATATCCTCAAAATAAAACAAAGTGGACCATGATCATGCAAATGATGCACCAAATACCACACCAAGTTCTATTAACATAAACTAATATATATATATATATATATATGTCTAGCATAGGTGGTTTAATGGTATAGTCACTATATAAATCTTTAAAGTATTGGGTTCAATTTTTCTTGGTCATAAATTGAGGTTTGTCGATCCAATTTCTTGTGCATTGTCTTCTCTCCTCCATACTCTTTGGATAAGCATACTAATAATTCTCTATATATACATAAGGAAAAACGTTTTCCTTAACAAATATAAAATATTCCATTTATGAAAAAAGTTAAATAAGGATTTATAAATTCCATCCCATTTCTCATTCATAATTATTTACATTTAGCCTTTGGGCTTTATGTTAAATAATTTGTCCAACAATTGGCAGATCTTGACTATGTAGATATTTCAATCCTATTAACAAAATGGCTTCTTTAGCTTTAAACGTCGAAGCTGACATAACAAAATAGCATAGGGAGCAATAGAGAGAATCTTAAGTACATACCGTTAGAGGCTTCCTGAAGTGAATAGTTCGATTATTATGTTATGCGTTTTGTTCCTTTTTTTTGGGGTAAAATGTTAAATTTGTATTTTGTTCTTGTCATATATCCACGAGTTATAAAGCCTTATAATGTTTCAACGATTATAGCCTATCTAGACAATTTGGTGATGATTGCAAAAGATTTTTGATTTTTACTTGATTGCACGCGACTTCAATCCCATATACTTGGTCAAATCCTTTAAAACGGATCATATGTTCAAGCGGATTATACAAAATGGTGATTCTAATGAGTTTATCATAACATAAAAACCCAAATTACATTGCATGTTAAGGAAAAACACAAAGATATTATTATGTGAAAAAACAAAGGGATACATTTGTCTTGTCTTTTGATGTACATGTGGCCTATGGCTTCTTTGTGCCTTCCCTGTCTTATAAGTGCAGTTACTGAGGGAAGCTTAAAGTTTTGTTAATCACAAAAGTAGCTACATGCTCTTCTTCTTCAAATACAAGTATATAATATAAGAAAGCTTTGGCTATATACCAAAATGATTGGAGCTGCAGTTCAAGAAATAGCATACAAACGTATCAAGCATCAATCGGTACAAGAAACCACTGAATCTCGAAGACAATGAAAAAGTAAACAGTAGAGAAAAAGCTAACAGTTTGATTAAAATTATAATGTGAAGAAGACTTATAAAATAAACTGATAGTATGGTAAATTGGCTTATTTTTTTCACTAGTATGGTAAATGGCTTTATTTCTAAATTTAATACTGAAGTGTTATTGGATCTATATTTTAGAAAAAGTTTAGTGACTTGAAAGTAATGAAGATTTTAAAAATTTCTATATTTTTAAAAAGTTTTAATGATTTGTAATGAATTTTGCATTCAGACTTTCAAAATTTTCTGAGTTTTGCATTAAAATTTCTTATATCTATAAATTTTCACATATATAATATATTCAAAATATTAAATATATTTCATAGTGTGTTTTTATATGAGTTTTACAAATTGTATTTGACAAAAATCATAAATTGTACTAATATATTTTTAAAAATTTGAAGGTATGTCAAATTTTATTATTAATTATTTTATCTTTATTATTAATTTTCCAGATTAATTATTCTTTATTTTCTCTATTTTTAATAAATTTTTAGCTACAGTGAATGACTTTAAAAATCTTTCATCAAGATACAATACTTTTAAATATTGTCTTTTGTAAAGGAATATGTATGAAATCAACAAACATAAAATTTTTATAAACTTTATGAAATAATGAATCTAATAGCTCTAGATTTCTAAAGATTTTAGAAGACATTTTAAAAATATATAAACTAATAATACTAAACTTTAATAGATTTTTGAAAATTTTTTGATTCAATAACACTACAATCTTAATAACTTTTAAATCTCTCTTATTCTATCTAAATACATAAACCAATAACACCCCTCAAAAATCATAAACTCTTTTCGCGCATACGAAACCTCGAAAATTAGTTCATGGATTGCCTCCACTTCGGTAAATACGAAACCTTTTTCAGAGATTATTTGTACCACGCAGTCAACATTCATCACTTGCTCAAGATTGACAATTTCCCAATCAAGTGACAAAGCATGTCCGCACAGCTACTTTTTCCTCTCTCGATGGTCTTGCTTCCTTAGCGCCAACAAGCTTCCCCACCGCCTCTCCGCCTACTTTTCCAGCCGGTTTTCCACTCTTGAACCTTCCAAAGCTATCTCTGATGGAAAGTTGACACCTTTTGTTGAAAAGCTTGCACCTTTCTAATCTCTGATAGATCTATCACCTTCTTCTTGCGCCTTGAAAGGTAGAATATCTCACATTTTGTAAAGAACTTGTCAAATCTTCAGTCCTCCTCCTCTCTCTCTCCTTCTCCAATATGTATTCTCACATACCTTCTGCTGATAAAGGAAATAACATTCCTATTGCTCACCCTCCTTGCTCAGGAAGAATCATGGTTCCTGAACCTGATACCTCTACTTTGGTTAAGCAACACACGCTTGCTCTCATAGGCAGGCTCACAAACCTTAAAGCTCAAAGAGTTTGGGCCTTAATCCCTTTCCTCTCTGCACATTGGATTCAAGCAAAAAAACCACAAGGAACTGACTTAGGTCAGGGTTTAGTCCAATTCCAATTTAAGAAAGAAGAAGATCTCCTTACTGTGCTAGAGAATATGCCTTACCATTTTGCTAGGTGGATGGTAATCCTTCAAAGGTGGGAACCAACTACTTCAAACTCCTTTATGTCCCAGATCCTTTTTTGGATAAAAGTTCAAGGCATTCCCATTTTGGACATAATCTATCATAAGAAGTATAAGTGAAGATATTGGTTTTGTTGAAAAAATTGAGATTACCTCTCTGGCTACAAGAATGAGAGTCCATATCAATGGACTTCTCCCTCTCATCATTGAATCCACTATGGCCTTTCCAAGTGGAGAAGAGATTAAAGAAACTCTAGTCTACGAAAAACCGGAAAACATTGTTTCCACTATTGTTGTCTCTCCCAAGAAGTAGCCATTACAATAGAGGACGTCTCTCCTCAGCAAATAGGCACAACTATGACTACAAAGGCAAAGGATCTATCCGTCAGTCTCGTTTCCACTCTGATCGTGAAAGCTGCTTTTGCCCTTATAGAAGGTCCTCCCATTCCTGAGATTTCAATAAGGAAAGTAGACCTTACTTCTTGCAAGAATGGAAGGAAGTTAGAAATTCCTCTCAGCCACTTCAACCTGCCATGAATAAAACTCCAAGTGAGAATTACCATGCGGAAATCACCCCTTCGAGATCCCAGCATGAGAACCATCAATCACCACGGTTATCATCTCACTCAAAACGCCTCAATTTTGATGAGCCAAGTGAGAAATCTCTCCCCAAAGAAGCCTTAAATGAAGCATGTGGAGGACTCCTTGATGTAATGGTATGTACTCCAGGAAAATTTGAAGAATCTGCTGAGAGATTAGCCCGAGCAAACTTATTTGCAGCTTATGATCACATGAGAGATTTGCTAACAGCCGATCTTGTGGAACATAATGAAGAAATGTCTCGCATCCCTCCTAAGTGATTAGGACCTTCTCCTATGTTGGTGGGGTATGTTGCCACTGAGACCACTGGAAAGCACATCAGAAACGCTTAACTTCGAAGAGAAAACCTGGTAGAGCTCCTATTAGGAAGATTATCTCTAATAGCCCTAAGCTACATGGAGGACTAAAAATGAGAAAGAAAACCAATACTCAGTCTCCTCTTATCAACTTGATCCCATGTCGCTCTACACAAGCTAGATCCTCTCCTAACCTGCAAAACGTTTCCCTCAGTGTTGACAGAATTGAAGGAGAAACCTCAAAAGTAGGGGCATAAAGAGCAAGGAGATTAAGAGACGATACTGAACTTACGGAGATGGATTTTGATTATCCATCCAGCCCTCTTCCTTAGCCATTATGAGATGGAACTGCCAGGGGTTGGGGAACCCTGACAGTTCGTCGAGTTAAGGACATGCAATCTAGCGCGAATCATGACTTTTTCTTTCTTTCAGAGACAACGAACCCGGATGCCCAAACCCTCAAGCTCTTAAAGCATATAACTCTAGATAAAAAATATCCTTGTTCCACTGAGTTCTGGATTTTCTGGTGGACTAGCTTTATTCTGGAAGTGAGACTTGGATGTGGATATAATCTCTGCAGATCCCAATCTTATAGTAGTGAGTGTTTCTTTCAAAGACAAGTTTTTTACCATGTTGTTCATATACCGTGAACTTGTAAAAGCGCACAGAAAAGAACTTTGGACTCAAATCTCGTTTGTGATAACCAGCAGGAAAGGAGTTGTGTTCCTTACTGGAGATTTTAATGAGATCCTCTCCAACGCGGAAAAATCTGGTGGCCCAAGAAAATTAGAGGATTCTTTCTCGAATTTCAGGGATTTCTTCCTTGAAAATAATCTGTATGATCTCAAACACTTTGGCAACCATCTCTCGTGGCTAGGCTTTAGGTACCATCACCTAATACGATGCAGGCTTGACCGACCAGTAGCTAATGGAATCTGGGTATCAGAGCGTCAAAGAACAGCACCTATATCAATCACATTTTATTTGCGGAAGACACAATATTTTTCTATAACTCTACAGTCACAAGCTGTGAAAAACTAACCTAGATCATTCGACAATATGAGCAAGTCTCTGGTCATACCATCAATAGAGCAAAATCTGAAATCATGTTTGCTGTTTGCACTCCTGGAAATACCAAAGCAAGAGTTAAACAAAATCTGGGTTTCAACCTAGAAGGTGGCAATGAGAATTATTTAGAAATCCTTAAGCATTTTGGCAGGAAAAAGAGACATTTTCAGCTCCATAATGAATATAATTAAACTTAAAGCAGCAAGTTGGGCTTCAAAGAGACTCTCACCAGCAGGTAAGCTTGTGATGAGAAAATATGTATTCTCAGCCATCCCTACCTATGCAATGTCGTGCTTTGAATTCCCTTCTTCTCTGAGCAAAAGATATCCAGTCAGCCCTTACGAGGTCCTAGTGGGATGCTAATAGAGGAAGGAAAAAACGCTGCTGGGTCGCTTGGAAAAAACTTACAAGAAGTCTAGAGGACTTGGTTTCTGTGGACCCTTTAATGATGCTTTGCTTGCAAAGAATAGATGGCGGATCCTACAAAATCCAAACACTCTCTTGAGTTGTGTTTTATATGGGAAATATGCAAACGATAAACCTTTCCTTGACTGGGAACTTCACAAAATCTCAAGGTTGGAAAGGCATACAACTAGGCTGGGAACTTCTACAAAATCATTGTGGCAAAGCCATTGGCAGCGGTGAGAATACTCTTAAATGGTAGGATGATTGGCTCATTAGTATAAGGAGATATGGAAAGAGAATTTTCCTCCAAAAGTCAAACTGTTTCTCTGGAGAGCTCTCTAAAATGCTCTTCCCACTAGAGAAGACCTAGCAAAACGGAACATAAATGGCAACACTAACTGCAAACGATGTGGAGAAAGGGAATCCAAAGAACATATTTTCTTACATTGCCCTTTCGTGCAGGAAGTCTGGGATAAGGCCCTCTCAAATCACCTTTCCTCCCGAATAACTTCTCCTCCAAGAGTCAAAGACCATGATAACCCTCTCTCCTTCTGGAGTCGATGAGAGAAGCTCTTATGGCGATCTCTGTCTTACAGATTGAGAAGCTGGTAATGGCGTCCGACTCTCCGGCGTTTTCTCTGAGATTGGGGGGCTGTCTTCTCGACCTAGGTAGCTCGCAGGGGTAGATCTAGGGTGAAGGTAAAGTCTAGGGGTCTTTCTATCAGGGTTTTGAGTCGCTAGGGTTTGTAGAATGTTTCGGCTTCTGGGTTTAGGGTTTCGTTGTTGTTAAGGGGGTGGCTGTTTTCTTTTTGGGGCTAGGCTTGGCGTTTTCTGGGTGTCAATCTAGGGCTTTCGTATGTCGGTAGGTTTTATTAGGTTTTCGAAATTTTGTTGCGTTTTAGCTTCGAGGTCTTAGGAGATTCGGGGCGTGGTTAAGCCAGATCCTTTTGAGGTGGTAGATCGAGAAGTGAAATTGGTTTTTTAGGTCTTAGGAGGGACGGTTTCTCTTTCTCGTCATCGGGTTTCTAGCTGGGTGGTCCTAGTCAACTGTGAGCCTCCGGTATCTTCCTCGTTTCCAGACGCTTCATATGGCGAGTAAGGTAAATTTCGATGCTTGTTATTAAGGTAAATTTCGATGCTTGTTATTAAGGTAAATTTCGATGCATGGTATGAGTAATTCAAGTAACTCTCTGTTTCTTTGCCCACATGATTTCGAGGTTAATAAGGAATTACTGAAGGGCAGAGGCGGGCGAAGAGAGGCACTGACATTTCGGTCTCAAGGGTTAGTGGTTATACAACCCTATTTCAAATTTCGAATAGTTTTAAAAATATTCGGGATCAAGGGTATTAATTAGAGGATGTTTGTTATCAAGAATCCCGTTGTGGGTTTGGATAACATTCAATTTAGGTTTGAACTGGGGTTTTTGATGGATAAGTTTTCAATTCGAATGGTCTATCTAGTTTCGGATAAGTTGCGTTTCCAGCTTTTTAGATCGAGATTCCTAAAATATAGGACAAGATCAGAGTTTAAACTGAGGATAAGACTAAAATTAAGAGTCGGTTCCCATTCTTATTTAAGGAGGCATAGGGAGAAAATATTCCAGCAACCTTATTTACACCTCTCCAGACTATTAGCAGTGTTAGGCGACGGGTGTAGTATAGAATATATAATGTCTAATGTTAGTTCAAGCAAGAAGGTGGTGTCCTCCAAATCACCGTCTCACTTACCAAAGATTAGAATCCCAAAGATAGATAATTCGGCTTTGTTGGCCAGAAGCTCGAAAGTAATGATGGGTAGGTGTCTTAACCCTTTATTGCAGAACGTGGATACTTTTCTCTTTAGGATGCCGCAATTTTGGAATTTAATGGGTAAAGTCCAGGGTCTCAATCTAGGGAACGGCCGATTTCAGTTTGAGTTTCAAACTAAATTGGACATGTTAAAAGTTATAGATAATGGGACAATAAACTTTGACGGTTTGATGGTGTCCTATGCACCGTGAAAACCTTTGGCGGATGAAGACCATCCAAACTTCATTAGGTTATGGATACGAATAACCATAATACCTTTTGAATATAGGGTTGAGGAGGTTTATCGTTTGGTTGCTAGTTCTGTGGGTCTAGTCTTGAATATTGATGTCCCAAAAGGGCAAGTGCTCATAGAAATCCCATGTTCGAAACCTTTGGTCTTTTCTTCAATATTAGAGTTTGAAGAAGGGTGTGACTCGAAAGTAATGTTCGAGTATAGGCGTCTGGAAGGGTACTGTAGGTTGTGTTATTGTATGAGAATGACACATTGTTGGCGCTTATGGAGGATGTTGATGACATAGACAATCTCAATGACAATATGGTGGGATCAGTTTAAGAGGTCGATACTGGAAAGGTTGCTGAGGTCGGATTTGCAGATGCCGATGTGATGACAGAGGCTGTACTGGATGACTTGGCTTTGGAAACAATTTTGAATGAGCGGCGTGGTCTGTCAGATGCGGATCGGGCTCACAGGAATGAGGTGATGACAACAAGGTTGCAGAAGTTTAGGGATTCTAAAGCATCGAAAGTCGCAGCAGCTGCTTCTAAGTCTGGGTCGCGAAATGTGACCCCGCTGAGAGGAATCAGCACCAGGAAATTAGCTCTGGTGGGTACTTTTTCTCTCAATCCAAGAAGGGATACTCAAAAGAGCAAGATTAAGGCTCCATGATTTTTTTTTAAAAAGCATGATTTTAAATTTCTTATGTTGGAATTGTCAAGGATTGGGTAATAGAGTCACAATAAATTATCTTCGTGATTTGTGGAAGTTGTTTAAACCTGAATTCTTATTTTTATGAGAGACAAAAAATAAAGACATTTTGTTGGCTAAATTTCAAGAACATATGGGTTAATCGACAAATTAGTAACTGTTGAACCAACGGGTTCTAGTGGCGGTCTCGCGTTATTCTTCCAAGATAATTATAACGTGACAATTAATTATAAGGATAAGAACATGATAGACGTATCTTTAGATCTTATTGGATGTCGGTCATATATAACTTTCTTTTATGGTGAACCAGTACAAAGTCGAAGGTTATACGTTTGGGAAAGGCTTACAAGGATGGGCATTAATTGCCTAGGCCCATGGATAATTTGTGGAGATTTTAACGAGATCTCGGGAAATCACGAGAGACAAGGTGGTGTTATAAGGAGCATAAATTCTTTTATGCCATTTAACCAAATGTTAAGGGATTGTGGATTGTTAGAATTTCCAAAACTTTGGAATTTTTGGTCTTGGCGAGGAATACGTAGTTCAAGGATCGTTCGCTGTGTTTTGGATAAAGGTTTTGGTAATGGGGATTGGCATGAGTTATATCCAAAAACGGAGACCACATATTTGGATATGATAGGTTCCGACCATCGACCCATTTTGGTAAGGTGCGAAGACCAGATGGCCACGGTCAAAGCAAAACATTTTTGCTTTGACAAACGATGGTTGGGAAAAGTGGGATTTAAGGAAACAGTGGAACAGAGCTGGAAAAGGACCGCTGATAGGCAGGGTACTCGTTCCTCATTGGTTGAAAAAATCAAAATTTGTCGCAAGGAAATATCCCACTGGAGGTATGAGAACTTGCGATCAGGAAGACAGAAAATCGATTACTGGAAAGCGGAGGTTGAAAGACTAAATTCTCTTCTAATAACTGATACTCATGCTTTAAGTGACGCCACTGCTAAACTAAAGCAGGCCTATTTAGATGAGGAAGTCTATTAGAAACAGAGGAGCATGAATAAATGGTTGAAAGAGGGAGATGAAAATACTAAGTTTTTCCACACAGTGGTCCCTCAGCGCCGAGCACGTAATCGGATAATTGGGTTGATGGATAAATGGGGTACTTGGTTAGAAACAGATAACTAGATATGTCACTGTGGATGAGTTGTCACTGTGGATGAGTTGGAGAGTAAGGTTACATAAATGGATAATCAATTCCTCATGCGCCCCACTACTGAGGCAGAGATCAAATCTGCCCTGCTCCAAATGGACCCAGAGAAGACACCAAGACCGGATGGGATGACAGCACTGTTTTTCCAATCATCTTGGGATTTTATTACGACAGACCTCCTAGTAGTCGTGAATACTTTTCTCCGGACAGGGGTGTTTGATCGGCGCTTAAATAAGACTAATATTTGTCTGATTCCAAAGGTCTCTCGTCCGACTAAGATGGCTGAATTTAAGCCAATTAGTTTGTGTAATATAGGATATAAAATAATACCAAATGTATTATGTCTGCGTTTGAAACACATACTACCGAAGGTTGTCTCAGAGACACAATTAGTATTTGTAGTAGGGCGGTTGATTTCAGATAATATTCTGATTGCTCAGGAGATGGTACATGCGCTACACACAATTAAGTCGATCAGTAGGCAATTCATGGCAACTAAGACAAATATGAGTAAAGCATATGATAGAGTTGAGTGGCATTTTCTAGCTGCGCTAATGAAGAATCTGGGATTCTGTGACAATTGGATCAAGTATATTATGTGGTGTCTTACGAGTGTTGAGTACTCGGTAATAATTAATGGGGTTCCGGGAGGATGAATTGTTCCACAACGAGGGCTACGGCAAGGGGACCCACTATCACCATACCTTTTTATTCTTTGTACTGAGGTTCTTATTGCCCAATTGCATAGAGCGGTCCAGGAAAAATTCATTTATGGTATTAGGATTGCTAGAGATAGTCCGTCGATATCGCATCTCCTTTTTGGAGATGATACGTTATTTTTTTGTCAAGCTAACAAGACCGAGGCGGCATATATTCTAAAGATTTTGGTCGCTTACGAGCAAAAGTCGGGACAACAAATTAATTTTGATAAGTCGTCCTTCCAATTTGGTAAGCATGTTGGGTTGGATTTACAAGCCGAAATTCAACAAATTTTGGGAATCAATAAATTAGGAGGATTAGCACAGTATTTGGGGCTTCCGGAGAGTATTGGAGGTTCTAAAGTGAAATTGTTCGCTTTCGTGGCCGATAAGTTACAGGCGCATGTTGCAACTTGGGCTAACCATTTTCTGTCAAGGGCAGGGAAAGAGGTTTTGATTAAATCGATCCTAACAGCATTACCGACATACGTCATGAGTTGTTATAGACTCCCGAAGGCTGTCCTTCAAAAAGTTCAGTCAGCTATAGCTAATTTTTGGTGATCGAGTTCGGGTTCCACCAGGGGTATACACCGGAAAAAGTGGGCTGATCTTTGCCAGCCGAAATCGACGGGCGGGCTCGGGTTCCGTATTCTAGAGAATTTTAGTTCAGCCCTTCTGGCTAAACAGATTTGGAGGTTATTAGAATTCCTGCAATCGTTGTTAGCGAGAGTCATGAAAGAAAAGTACTATAATGATACGTGTATTATGAAAGCATCCTTTGTTGGGGTAGTGTCGTATGGCTGGCGTAGTATTATGTCTGCCAGGCCTTTGCTTGACAAAGGTCTACTGAGAAAAATTGGAGATGAGAAAAATATAAGGATTTGGGAGGATCATTGGATACCGGATATCGTCCCACGGGCCGCGGTAAGATCGGACCATCATTTATTTCCGGATTTGACGGTCGATCAATTCATAGACCCACAAACCAGTAAATGGAGGGAGACTCTCGTTCGGAAATATTTTGCTGAATTCGATGCTCGCCTGATTTTGGCGATTAGGTTGCCAGGTATAGGACGGCAGAACTATTTGGGTTGGCATTATACGCCATATGGTCGTTACACTATTAAGTCGGGTTATCATCTAGCTGATAATAGTGAGGAATCTAGGGGGTTTGGGTCATCTTTTGACGCATTGTACAGATGTTGTTGGAAGTTTGATTGCCCGCCCAAGATAAAGCACTTTATCTGGTAAGCGTTGTTGGGATGTACAGCGGTCTCGAAGAACCTGACACATCGCGGGATAGGTCAGGAACCTTGATGTCAGCGTTATGGGGCGGAAGTCGAATCCATTAATTATGTCTTATTTGAATGCCCCCCTGCGCTTCAGGTTTGGGCATTATCGATGATACCTTCGCCTCCTGGGGTTTTCCCAGGGAAATCAGTATGGTATAATTTGCAATATTTGTTTTCGAGGAATATAGATCAACCAGACCTTGGGAGGTTCCAATGGCTAATTTGGCATATCTGGAAGGCGAGGACTGGTTTTTGTTTTACACAAACGACCTTGTCCCCCAGGTTATTCTGGATAGGGCAAGAGTAGATTTCCAAGAGTGGTATGCTGCCCGGCAAGCTAGTATAAATCTGTGAGAACCAAGAGTGACTAAATCGGATTTGGTTAAATTATCCATGATATTCCCTACCACAGCTAATCTCAGTTTCACGGGTTACAAATGCTACGTGGACGCGTCCTGGAAGGAGACAGATCCTTATACGGGGATCGGGTGGACTTGCTTTCCAGATTCGGTGGACGGAATATGGTCGGGTTCTTCTAGGATTCATCGAAGCCTATCTACCCTACATGCGGAGGTAGAAGCAGTGATTTGGGTTCTGGGAGCGATTGCAGAATGCCAAATCCAGGAGGTAGAAGTCTCGACAGAGTGTGAGACGGTGTGGTCTATCATGCAGCACCCAGAGGAGTGGCCGAGTTTCATACCATATCAGGAGGAGTTCCGCAGACTGAGATCACGGTTTTTGTCTTGCTCGTTATCGGTGATCCCGAGACGACTGAATCACAAAGCATATGCACTTGCCAAATTAGGTAGAGTGTCAGGTGTGTAAGTCTATATTCGTACCTTCCTGTTTACCTATCGTTGATAAAAAAAATTATTGTAAATAATACCATATATATACTTGATGTTGCCAATACTTTGAAATTAGACAATGGAATTCATAGAGCTTAAATAATATTATGTATAATTTTTACAATAATTTCTATTATACTCTTCATTTTCATTTAAAAAAATTAATTGAAAACTTCTCAGAAAAAACTATCAAAATCTCACATTTCTTTATTTTTCTCTTTTTCGAAAAAATATTTTCCCTTTCTTTTGCTTTAACTCTTTCACATTTTTTTACTTTCTTTCTCATTCTTCAGAGTTTCCTCATTTTATTGTTCTTGAAGACACTGAGTGACAAATATACCATTGAAATACATTGAAATACTGTAGACCCCTAAAAAGGGAATTGCAGATCAACTGTTAATGAATTGTCACCAGTGTGTTGTCATGGAAAACAATCAGAGTCGAGATTCAACAATCTCTTTCCTTAACTCGAATTATCACCCATAGTGTGATGGTTTTGAGTGATAATCGAATCCCAGGATAAAACCAATACCGTATTGGTTTCTCTAACACTAGAAAGCAATACCAACGAACGAAAACTCTATGTACTCTCTAGTACTTACTTTTAATTGCAGGGAATTGAACTTTTGATTGAGTGTTTAAGAACTTTGAGACTCGAAAATCGTAACCCCAAATGAATGATTGAAGTCTTGTATTTATAGAGGTAGGAGACTTCTTGTCGAAGTCATGCTCCTACAATCACGAGAGTCAAGGCGTTGAGGAGAAGGTGGAGTCATTGCCAGGATTGTAGGAGGACTCAGTCAAATTGTTGCCGTGATTTGAGGAGTTCAAATTCGACTCACCGAAGACTCGGTCTTAGGCGTCGAAGATTGAGATTTGATTATAAACGTACCAATACTTGGTCTTCCTCGAATCTAGGAGACTTGATTTGGTTCCCTAAAGCCTCGGTCTCAGTTGTTGAAGCGAGAAGAAAATTATGTTTTAGTTTACAATTTTTTCCGAAAATATTAAACGCGTGCGGAGACCCCTTCGGGGTCTATTCCCAAGACCGAAGACCAAGCCCAAGCCTGAGCTTGGCTCGGCTTGGCACGGCCGCGAGTGCGTATAGTCTTTCTATCCTTTCTCACATACTACATAGTGTTAGTCTTTTGAACCATGAGATAAACATGTCCTTATATATACAACACAAGAATAACTCAATCTTTCAATGAGGACAAATGACATTATTTTATCAAAAAATTAGTCCAATCTCGTAGGCCCATTAGGTCTAGTTCAATTCACACTCAACCAATTATTTTTAAGCCAAAATGCTAAAAATAATGGTCCAACAATCCCCCACATGAATAGAAATTACTCTAGACATATGCAGACTCGAACAATAAATATACTCTATACGAACTAAACTTTAACAGACTCGACTAGACTAGAAGATTTACTTTACTAGACTAGATAGACTTTCGAGATTATAAGCGAAAATGTAGTTGTATCCAACAGGTTGCATTTTTTAACTTTGAACCAATCATTTTTAATATCTGTCGGATTTACTTGGCAGTGAGGTGAACATGATGTCTTGAACCACCCACTCTTTAATGTAAACCTAGACAATAGGTATCGCGCAACAACATTTTTTGTAGAGTTTTGTTCTCTATTTATGTTCATTTTGGCCCTGAACATTTCCTGGTTTATCATGAATGAACTTGGAGAATTTAGCCTAACTCTTATTCTCCTAGAAACGACCATATTTCACACTCACTAGGTGATCTGCCAATAGTTACTTTTCAGAAGTATCCTGCCATACTCCACTATTGTGAAACTCTGGAATCATTAAAAGCTAATTCTTATCCTTATACATACACAGAGGAGGCATTGCCTATCTTTGAACCTACATCTTGGGAGCTACAGTCACATAGGTAGATTGTCCATCAAACTTCGTCTTAATTCTTAATTTGTAGGCTTCAAACCCATTCCTCTTGAAGATTTTAGAACTTTTTCTCGTGCTAGTCCTTTGGTGAAGGGATCAACTAGATTATCACACGACTTGACATAATCCACATTGATTACTCCGGTTGTGAACAAATTCCTAATGATTTTATGACTTCTTCTAATATGACGAGACTTACCATTATGTAAATTGTTATCTGCACGAGCAATTGCTGATTGACTATCACAATTCATGCAAATCCATGGCACAGGTTTATTCCACTTGGGAATATCTTCTAGGCACTTCTGAAGCCATTCTGCTTCTGCTGCCGCTGCGACAAGAGCTATGAACTGACTCCATAGAGGATCTAGTTTGAACTATTTGTTTGAAGATTTCCAAGACACTACTGCACTGGCAAGCATAAAGATGTAGCCACTCGTTGACTTTGAGTTTTTGGAGTCGGATATCCAATTTGCATCGCTATAGCCCTCCAAAGTTGCAGGCTCCTTACCATAATGCAGGCTTTCGTATTTGGTATAATGTAAGTAGTTTAGTACTCTAGTTATGCTTTTCCAATGTTTATGTCCTGGATTACTTGTGTAGCGACTTAGTACGTTTATTGCCGCACTAATTCGGGTCTAGTAAAGTTTGTTAAGTACATCAGACTCCCGATCAGTCTCGCATGCTCCACTTGTTATACCGCTTCACCATAATTGTTTGTTAGATGAAGTTGAGCATCGACAAGAGTTTTTGCCGTCCTATTTGAGTACGTCTTAAAACTTTGAATTATACTTTCAGCATAATGGGCATAGGATAACGTATTAACTTCAGTTTTCCTGATGATCTTAATCCCTAGGATTACATCCGCAAGCCCCATGTCTTTCATATCAAACTTCTGTCTAAGCATGTTCTTAGTCTGAATGATTAGTTCTTTCTTACTACCCATGATGAGCATATCATCTACGTATAAACATAAAAGAACATACCCATATCGAGTACACTTTTTGTATACATTTATCGCACTCGTTTATGCTGAAGCCATTTCCTTTCATTACATTTTCAAAATTCTCATGCCATTGTTTTGGAGCTTATTTAAGTTCATACAATGACTTTACAAGTCTACACACTTTGTTTTCTTGTCTGGGGACAACGAACCCTTCAAGTTGCTTCATATAAATTTCCTCTTCTAATTCTCCATTCAGAAAGCAGTTTTCACATCCATTTGATGGATTTCTAGGCCTCTTAATGTTGCTATACCGATCAACATTCTTATTGAAGTTATTCTCGTTACCGGAGAATAAGTGTCAAAGAAATCCAATCCTTCTTTTTGGTGGAATCCTTGTACCACTACCCTAGCTTTTTACTTATCTACTGACCATCAGTTTTCAACTTTGTTTTGAAAATCCACTTACACCCAAGTACGTTAAAACCTTCAGACATATCGGTTAACTCATAAGTATGATTTTGCATAATAGAGTCTATCTCACTGTTGATGGCTTCCATCCAGAAAGGTTCATTTAGTGTAGTCATGGCTTCTGTGAACGTTCGAGGTTCGTTCTCACAGAGAAAAACCATCATGAAGTCACCACCAAAAGATTTTTCCTTACGTGCTCACTTGCTACGTCTAGGTTGCTCTTCTACTTCCTCCACCACTTCAAGAGCTGAAGTGTCGGAAGGGCTTACTTCACTTGCATCTCTATGTTCACGTGTTCTCTTCGGATGTGACTTATCCTTACATGGGAACACATTTTCGAAGAAGGATGGTTACGAGACTCTATCACAGTATTTACATGTATATATGAGATGTCTGATTTATGAACCAAGAACCAATAAGCACTCCTGTTGTGTGCATAACCAATGAAAATACAGTCCACTGACTTTGGTCCAATCGTGAACTTTTTTGGAGGTGGCACTGCCACTTTTGCAAGGCACCCTCACACTTTAAGGTATTTGTAAGAAGGTACAACACCTTTCCAAAGTTCATAGTATGTATTTTCTGTGACTTTAAGCAGAATTTTGTTAAAAATATAATTCGTCGTACAGAACGCTTCCCCCCACATGTTATGGGGTAGCCAAGATTCTTGCATTATTGCTTTCATCTTTGCTTTAAGAGTTCGGTTTTTCCGTTCCACAACTCTATTATATTCCGGTGAATAAGGGGCAATTGTTTGATGAATGATTCCATGTTTCGTACAAAAAGCATTAAATCGTCCATCATATTCCCCTCCTCTATCACTTCTGACTACTTTTATAGTCTTATTAAGTTGATTTTCAACTTCGAGCTTATATTCTTTAAACTTATTAAGTGTCTCATCTTTGCTTTATAACAAGTATACATAACAATATTTTGTATGATCATCAATGAAGGTCACAAAATATTTTTTCCTATCTCTAGTTGGACAATATTTTAAATCACATAAATCTGTGTGAATTAGAACTAAAGGTGCGGTTATCCTTTGTACTTGTGGTGATGGTGTTATTGTGAGTTTAGCTTGTACGCATACTTCATATTTTTCTTTGCTCAATTTGCATTTTGGTATTAGGTTTAAATTCATTAACCGATTGAGCGACTTATAATTTACATGACCTAATTTTTCATGCCAAATATTAAAGGACTTAAGCAAGTAAGCAACATGCTTAATATTATTCATTGAATTGGTTACAACATGTTCAGAAACATTCTCAGAAACATTTTCAGAAACATTAGCAAAATTATTCTTAGGAACACTCTTATGCTCTCGCTTAATGACTGGTTGGATACACATATTGACCAGTCCGTCCTTCACGTAGCCTCTTCCTAGGAACACGCCCCACATTTTGAGTGTAAGAATGTCATTCTCAAGATGAGCTGCGAATCCAATCTTGCACATTAAAGTTCCAGAAATCAGATTCTTCCTTATATCGGGAACGTGCTTCACATTCTTCAGCATGATTTCCTTTCCCGAGGTCATCTTTAGCACCACAAAACCCATTCTTTCGATCTTGGAGGCAGCTTCATTACCCATAAGTAGTGCCTCTTCAGACCTGTTTCGTTGATAGGTGCTGAACATCGACATGTCATTGCAGATATGGGTTGTATCACCATTATCGTACAACCACTCCTTGGTTATCTCATGACAATTATTTGCCTCTGTAACCACATCAAAAAGATCAGCCTCAGTCAAGTTAGCCTTATAGCTTGCCGCTTTCTGTTTGCTGCGACATTCCTTGGACATGTGACCGTGTTTACCACATGAGTGGGTGCTGGAGCTTCCCTCTTGAAATTCTACCCATTGGGCTTCAAAGGCGGGTTTGCAAAGGCCTTGCCTTTCCCTTTGTAGTCCACAAATTTGCCCTTTCCCTTGCACTTCACATTTTTATTGTGAACAACCTCATTCACGCTATGTTCTTTGATATGAATTCCATTGGCTTGACGGTTCCTGTTTTCCGTGTTTAACTTTTTGATCAAAATTGCTAGCGTCATCACTTTCCTCTTTGTGCTTGAGGTTGTTCTTGAAAGTCAACAAAATTGGAGGAAGGTTCTCAATGAAGCAGTTAACCCTGAAGATCTCACAGATCGACATTCCCTCCGATGTGACTTCTTGACAAATCCACTAGAAAGCCTCCAGTTATTCCATGAATGGCTTGTCATCCGCCATATGAAACTCTAGGAACTTTGCCGTTGCATGCTTTTGGAATCCAGCATCTTCAACTTTGTATTTCTAGACCAATGCAGCCCACAAGGATTTGGCGGTCTTCTGGTCACAGTAAAGAGCATACAATGGCTCCATAAAACGACCTAGGATCCATTCTTTGGTCATGTAGTCTCCTTCGTTCTAAACATCCACGGTTCCAAGGGTATAGACGTCACCACATCCTTCTCCAACTTCAGGTTGATCCTCTTCGAGGTACCGTGAGAGGTGCATTGCATGAAGATAGAACTTCATTTGGTTCGACCAGATCTTCCAGCTTTCGCCGTTGAACTTCTTAGGTAATAAGCCTTGGCATGAAGCTAAAAGAGAAGAGAAAGCTGGTGGAGGCGGAGGAGGAGCATGAACGATCTTCTCACTTACTGCTTTTTTCCTTTGGTTTTTCTCTTTTGCAGCCAATTCAGCCTTCTCTTTGGTCGCTCTTTCCGAATCAGCCGGTAACAACTCTCTTTGAGCTGTCTCATTGATAATAGGTGGTTCAACTTCCACGAATTGGACATCTTGGACATTGGTCTCCATTCTCCTGACACAAATAGACAAATTGTATCTGTAATCAATGCGAAAACCGAAATTTCAAAATTTAAAATCTGAAATTGAAAATTAAAATTCAAAATTCAAAATTCAAAATTCAAATTCTTTAATAGTCGAAATCTCAAATTTTTGAAAGGATGGATAATCGAAAAAAATGTAGCGATTTATTCTATTAGAACCAAACAATGATTCAATCCGTGTAGTCTTATTTAAATACTCACATATCCTTGTTTTCACAACACAACAACAATTCACAAATCCAAAGAATTTTAATTCGAGTTAAGATTGTAGAACCCTAAAAAGGGAACTGGGGATCAACTATGAATGAAATGTCAATAGTGTGTTGTCACAGAAAAATAATTGGAGTCAAGATTCAACAATCTCTTTCCTTAACTCGAATTATCACCATCAGCGTGGCAGTTTTCAGTGATAATCGAATCCCAAAAACTAACCAATACCGTATTGGTTTCTCTAACACTAGAAAGCAATACCAACGAACAAAAACTCTATGTATTCTCGAGTACTTACTTTTGATTGCAGGGAATTTAACTTTTTATTGAGTGTTTAAGAACTTTGAGACTCAAAAATCGTAACCCAAAAGAATGATTGAAGTCTTGTATAGGTAGGAGACTTCTTGTCGAAGTCATGCTCCTACAATCACGAGAGTCAAGGCGTTGAAGAGAAGGTGGAGTCGTTGCCACGATTTTAGGAGGAATCGGTCAAGTTGTTGTCGCGATTTGAGGAGTTCAAATTCGACTTACCGAAGACTCGGTCTTAGGCGTCAAAGATTGTGAATTCATTCTAAACGTATCAATACTCGGTCTTCCTTGAATCTAGGAGACTTGATTCGGTTCCCTAAAGACTCGGTCTTGGTTGTTGAAGGGAGAGGAAAATATCTTCTTCATTTAACCAAAACCAATTCAACTAATCAATTTAATTGAACAAAGCCGAAATTAATTTTAAGTTTTAGTTTACAATTTTTCCCCAAAATATTAAATGTGCGTGGAGACCCCTTTGGGGTCTAGACCCAAGTCCCAAGCCCGAGCTTGGCTCGACATGGCACGGCGACGCGCGCGCGTGTGATCTTCCCATCCTTACTCACACACTCCATAGTGTTAGCCTTTTGAACCATGACATAAACATGTCTTTATATATACAACACAAGAATAACTCAATATTTCAATGTAGGACAAATGATATTAATTTTATCAAAAAATTAGTCCAATTTCATAGGCCCATTCAACCCATTTCAATTCACACTTAACCAATTACTTTTAAGCCCAAATGCTAAAAATAATGGCCGAACAAATACTAAACTTTGTAAAGTTCAATCTTCTTTCGCAGTAAGTATATTTCTAATTATCCTTTTCATTTTCACAACTTATCTGTTCTCCATTGTTTTCTAACGATTTGCTCAATGTCTTGATGTTTTATGTTTGTTGTGATAAACTTGATCAAAAGGAAAAGGAAGACTTAATTTAGAAGTACATAGATAACTTAGTGTGTAAGTTATCTAAACAAAATTTGTTAGAATGGCTATGTTTTAGGACTTATCTAAAACATAACTAAATCGTTTTAAGATTATGAGCTATCTAATATTATAAAAGGAGATGCCAAGATTGTGGCATAACTTGTGACATTTAGAGATTCTTGAGTTTTAGTTTCGAGGTATTTTCTAAAGCTTAATAAAGAGTGAGTCTTTACAATTTGGTTTCCCTTAAGGTTTATTTCAATAGATTTGGTATCGGAGCAATGTTGTCTTAAAGTTAAAGGGATTTTTCGTGTGTGAGGTCTATACAAGAGCAATTCGTAAAAGAAAATAGGAACAATCAAAACTTGAGAAACAGTTGGAAAATTGTACGTATTTTTCAATTCTTTGTGAGAGAACTCATATAATTGAAGTGTTCCTACTTTGAGAGATTAAATCATGGGAGAGTTAATTCCAGCAACAAAACAAAAGCAGAGTGGATCATCTTCTTCTATTTAATGTTAGATGTTGAATTCTACAAATTTTAACGTTTGGTCTATGAGGATGAAGCTACCGCTTCAAGTACATAAGGTGTGGAAGCTGTTGAAGGAACAAGCACAAGCAAAAAAGATGTTATAGCCAAAGCTCTACTTTTCCAAAGCATACCGGAGAAATTAATCTTGCAAGTTGGTGATATGTCGTGTGCAAAAGAAGTGTGGGAAGCAATAAAATCAAGGTATGTAGGTGCTGAAAGAGTGAAGGAGGCGAGACTAGCAACATTAATGGCTGAGTTTGATCGAATAAAGATGAAGGAGACATAATCTATAGATGATTTTGTTGGAAAAGTTTTGAAAATTTCGTCAAAAACAGCCGCACTTGGAGAGAGTATTGCAGAACCAAGGCTTGTAAAAAAGTTTATGAATAGTCTTCCAAGAAGAAAATACATCCATCTTATTGCTGCTCTTTAACAAGTTCTTGATCTCAAAAAAACAAGTTTTGAAGACATTATTAGAAGATTAAAAGCTTATGAGGAAAGAATTTGAAAGGAGGAACAACAAGATGATAAAGGAAAACTTATGTACGCCAATTCTGATACACACAATAGTTATGTACAAGGTAGAGGTAGAGGCCAAGGAGGACGAGGGAAAGGTAAAGGAAGAGGTAGAGGAAGAAGTAACAGAGAAAAGAAAGATTACTCTCAAATAATGTGTTTTTGATTTGACAAAAAGGGCCATTTTGCTTCAAGGTGTCCAGATAGGCTTCTCAAGCTTCAAGAGGCATATGAAGATGAGGAAGCTGATGATAATGCACAAGAAGAGGAGTAATTGTGTATGCATGAAGTTGTTCTTTTAAGGAAAAGGTTAAGTTCGATGATGATTCAAAAGTAGACATTTAAGGAAAAGGTTCAATACATTTTGGTTTCGAAGATGGAACACAAGATTTTGAATAATATGTACTATATACCAGATTTGAGAAGCAATATTATTAGTTTTGGACAAGATACATAATTTGGTTGTGAAATCTTGATGAAGGATGATTACTTAAAGATGTTCGACAAGGAAGGAAATCTGAAGGTGAGAGCTAAAAGATCAAGAAACAGATTGTATAAGGTCCGAATGGAAATAATACCTATAAAGTGTCTTCAAATCGAGAAGCTAAGGGATACATCAAAATGGCATGCAAGGTTGGGCCATATTGGTGTTGATACAATGAAACTTATGGTCAAGAAGAAGATAGTGAAAGGTCTGCCAGAATTGAAAGGAGAAAAACGAAATTTTGTTCTTTACTTGGGAAGCAAGTAAGACAAAAATTTCCTAAAAAACTCAAATTTTCGTGCAAAACAAAAGCATGTATTGGTTCATGGTGATCTTTGTGGACCAATCTCACCACCTACAGCTTCGAAGAACAAATGTATATTTGTTCTTATTGATGATTTTTCGAGATACATGTGGGTTTTTC